>JAJONR010009944.1:0-31575 GCA_029582245.1 Solanum etuberosum
GCAGATGATGGCAACCGATTTGCGAGATGTTGAGCGTACGTCACAGCCTCAGCCCAAAATTTTCTGCCTAATCCAGCATTAGACAACATACAACGAACTTTCTCCACAAGTGTTTTATTCATACGCTCTGACACCCCATTCTGTTGCGGTGTTTTTCTTACCGTGAAGTGTCGTACTATGCCACAATCTTGGCATACTTTCAGAAAAGGATCATTCTTGTATTCTCCTCCATTGTCTGTTCGGAGAACCTTGATCTTTCTTCCTGTTTGGTTTTCAACTTGAGCTTTCCACTTAAGGAAAATTCCAAGCACATCATTAGATTGTTACAGCGGTTTCGGTCAAAGTTCATATATATTTCGAACCCTTTTCCCTACATTATTACATAAAATATTTTAATTAATTAAACATCAAAAAATGAAAAAATTCATATCAAAATTTGATACTTTTATTGGTTTTATTTTTTGCATATATAGTTATACTATGCGCTAAAAATATTAAATTCAGTTAAACTCGCACAAAAATTACAATCTACCTCTGATTAGATTGGAAGGCTTAGGACTGATATAGTATAATACAATATGCATATTTTTGGTCTAACTTTCAATTTTAATTATTTGTCTAAGAATATAATAAAATGTCATTTTCTGGTATTATTATTGGTTTCTGATATTGGTTGCTAGTTGTTGCCCTTTTAAAGGTTCAGTGACCTTTCTGGTTCTGAAACATATAATTGCAACTCTGACTATATGATTGATAAATTCAATAATTAAGCAAAAATTTTTTTTTTTTTTATTAATGAGCAACTACTAAACCATATAGTTATTTGATGTCCTTAAGTATATCTCATTATTAATCTCTAGATTTGAAAAGTAAGTCTGGGAGCAACGATAAAATTATCTCCATGTGACATATAGGTCACGACTCACGAGTTCAAGTTATGAAAATAGTCATTAATGTTTGTATTAAGATAGAGTAGACTATTTGCATTACACTTCTTGAAGTACAGTTCTATCCCCAACCCTGCGTGTACGTGAAATATGAAATGCAAACATCTCATTTTCTTTAAAGAGGTTTAAAATTATCGAATTGAAATATACATTTATCTTAATTGATAATCTTGATTTGTTCTCAATCATAATATAGGGTATACACACATATATACTATAATAATGTGTATGATCCACGAACAAATTCTTAACAAGTTATTGAGTCTAAATTTTTATCAATTAATCCAAAGTCTTAAATTCAAGTCCTAAAATTGATATAAAGAAATTTGGTAAAGGATTTTAAAAGACACAACTTCAATTCAATTTATTAGGATCCCGATATATATACGGAATATCGAATAAGAAATAAAAAAAATAATTAGTTGTATCGTCTTTCTCAATCACAATGGAGAAACTTTACATTACATCCCATACATGGAGGACGTCAGCCTCTTGATTTAATTTGTCCAAACAGCCACACAGAATATGACCCATAATAGTACTATGTTTTTTTGTTTTTTTTGTGCAAGTTGTTTATTTATTTATTAGTTTTTAGAGGACTTTATTTTTCTTTTTACAATTTTTTCATAGAAAAAAATAAATAACGAATAGATATGAGTTTATTATCGACAAATGTTGTGGTGGAGTAGTGATAACTACTTATTTATCATGAATTGGTGATTTCAAATTTGAGGCTCAAAGCTCTTTTTCGATAGTTCGATATAAATTCAATTTAATTGACTTTATATAATTATCGAACACCGCTATGTTCTTTTTAGAAGCAACTTGTATAAGAAGGGTCATCCTCGTGCTTGCTTCTTTAATTCCTCCACATATCATTATCAATAGGTTAACATTTTGTAATGAATTCTCCATTGGATTGTGAAGGTCAAGTCTTTGTCCCCCTTTATATTATTTTTTTAACTTATTAATGAAATTAGACATTTGAAATAAAAAAGTAAAGAAAGTATGTAAATTTCAAGTTAAATGAAATATAGTTCAGAAGTTGAAATTATGTTATTTCAAAATAGTATATATATATATATATATAGTGCAAGTACAATGAGTTACGTTTGCTACACAACAACAACGTTGGTATCACATTTTGGTCGTTAATCCAATTGAAATTCATGAACAAATATTGGAGTTTGAACTTTGAATTATGACCGTTCATAACTAGATGCAAAGATGATCGAAATTCGAAACGAGGGTAAAGTTTCTTTCATTTGTTGTTTTTTAGAATTTTGACACATGATGCTTGAGTTTTTTTTCGATTCATCAATTACATTGTAAATAATAGCTAAATATTAGGAATAGTGATCAAACTCACGCTGATTGACTTTAGTACATAACGTGCCGTTTCAATTGATTTATATAAATATTACTAGAAAAATAGAGAGTTATATTTGACTGTAATTATAATAATTTCTAATTATGAAAATGACGAAAAAGAAGACTATTTCCTTCTCATTTAAGTTTCCATTTTTATTTTATTCTAAAGAAGCTTTGTTTATATTGCAACTTGGGTCAAAATAATCAAATAATAAGAATATAATATCATAAAAAGAATTGGTTACGAACCCATCACTAAGTATAATCTTTTAATAATTTATCGTAATAAATTTCTTGTAACCCATCACTAAGTATAATCTTTTCATAATTTATCCTAATAAATTTCGTGAACTTGAATTGAATTAATAATACGGTATAATTTTATATCATCATATTTTCAAATAAAGTATTTTTCACTTTAGCCCCATAACTAACACATAACAAAGCAACGCTCAATATTCAATACATCAATAAGAGTTTTCCGAGCTCTAGACTCGATAACATTTACTCTCCATCTACAATTGATCTATTCTACACTTTTTAATCAATATTTGTCCGTACAAACAATGAAACTCTTATATATATATATATATATTTGACCTCTCCATATTCATAACAGTCACCAATCATCTAAAAAATGATTATTGAAAATCAATATAGAAACATATATATTTTTTAAATTTTAGTAAATTCAATGAGAATGATCGACAAACATCTTGGTAGTGGTCACCACACACATAATCAATATAAAAACATATATATTGAATTTGAATTTCACCACGATTAATTAGTGTAATACATTCCTAATGTTTTAAACCAAGAAAAAAGAACTCAACATACATATAAAGAGGTGAAGAGACAGCTTGACTCTTGTGGGATGGGATGTGCTCAGCCGCCTCCAACTCTTTCTGTGGGTCAGACAACTTCCTTAAGTCAGCATGTGAATCCACCACGCGCGGGTTCAATCCCCGTCGTTCGCCCATCAATAAATAGACCGTATGCTTCTACATTGACTTTGATTATAATTTGGATGGTGGAGAGTGCAGCATAAGAAAGGAACTACTGAGGACCGACACGCAGGAAATTGTAGCACTACAAGATCTTTTGTCGTCGTTAATAGAAAAGTCAACTTTTCCGGCACGAAGAATAAATCTGAACCGTTGAATTTGATAAAATTAAAAATAGGAACATGAATGTAGAAGTAGCACTTCACTAACCTAATAATTCAAAATTCATTCCTTGTAAAATTAATTAATTAACTATCGTCAATTATCTTCAAGATCTAGTTCTATTTTTTTTTTTCTTGTATAGTTGACTATTCTATAAAAAAAATTCAGCTTCAAATTACTTACATTAGTGATGTATATGTGTTAACAATACTATTTAATCATAATGGATTAATGGTGTTTTTTGGACCCCTAAGTGAACTTTACTTGGAGTAGAATAAGAGATTATATTTATGAAAATAAAATGGTTTAGACATATGAAGAAAAAATGATAATATATTTAAGTAAAGAATAAACAGAAAGTTAGCTATAATGGAGTTGATAAGGAGAAATAACGATAAGTTTAGAAAAAATTATTAAAGATAATTAGAGAGATGATTAGATAGGATATAACACATTTATATTTAATTGACAATATGACCTTAGATATTTGAGGATTTAGGCAGAAGATTAGTAAGTAGATGAGCGTTTCTCTGGTTTTCCTTATGTATTGGTATTTTATTACTCTCTAATTGTATCATTTTTCAATTATTACATGTGTTGTTTTATTTGTTTTAGTTATCACGTTATTTGTTGTTGTCTATAACTATCAACATTGTTTCTTAGTTATTCTATTTCCTTTTTAAACTTGTTTTTATATGCATTATTTATCTCGAGAAACTATCACAAACAAAATCTCTACCTTCACAGGTATAAATAAGATTTGCAGATGTACCATCTGATCTCTAGACCCACCTTCCACCACACTTGTTAAAGATTTTGTTCAAAGCTCCTGTAAGTTTTGGGTTGTAGGTCGCCCATGTGGATCGATCCGATTTGATTATTTTTTTTCTGAAAAAGAGATAAGTATCAATTTGAAATAACTGTTCCAATGTATACTGTTTTTTCCTTTTAAAATAGGAGTTGAACGCTTTTCAGAAGATAAGTGTGAAGAACACAAAACAGAAAAAACAAAGGGAGGAACAAAGAAGAAATTCTATCTTCTTCACTGATATTAACAAAACAAAAGAGATATTCAGTTTGTGGAAACAGAACTTTGATTCCTTGAGACTCAAAGTTGGATTTGGAGCAACCTTTCACAAGACTTCATTATCATTCTGTTGTTGTTAACAAGTACACATTCTAGTTCCTGTTACGATAATCTTACAGCTACGACTTAAAAAATAAATTCTACAATATATAAATATTAATTGAATCGAATTTCAATATGAATATTGAATACCAATAATCGCACCTAAGACAACAATAATAAAAAAAAGGTGGAATTTTCAAAAAAGTTAAAATGGTCGACTTTGATCTAAACAGGACGCATATAATAAAATAAAACAATTAATCAAAAATTTATAATTTCAATGCAAAATAGGACCCACATAATTGACAAGTCTCCTTATCTCTCTTGGTACCTTCTTATCACTAAACTCTCGAATTAAACGACACGTGTCGGTTAAAACTATGCTTTTCCCAATTCTTGGGTAGTCGTCCTTTGCCGTACCAGCCAAATAAGTACACCGGCTGTAAAGGTAGTACGTCAATAAGATTCCATTTATTTTTAATCATATTACTTTTTCTTTACGTCTTCTCTTCGCCTACCTAAATTTTAATTTTTACATAACAACTATAAATTCAGATTGCGCACTACAGATTCATTTGGGGGTGACGCTCCTAATAATATTTTCTTCATTTCTAAGGTTTAAACTCCAAACATTTGATTAAGAGTGAAACAATCTCAATACTGCACCACAATTCATGTTAGTCGCGTTTGATGCTTATATTTATTAAATTGATATATAATTGAAAGTGCTTTTTAGTATTTCGTAAGTTTCATTTTATGTCTGCATTCATGTCACCTTATAAGTTATAATGGTTAAAAATAATTTATTTTTAACTTTTAATGAAATGATTTATAATACACAAATATCTAATAATTGTTTTGAATCACAAAAATTAAATGTATTCATTTTTTTATACATCGTATCAAATTAAATTATATCACATAAAATGAGACAGAGAAAATACGATTGATAATCTAGAGTTTATGTTGTTGAATTCTAGTTTTCTAATTTTATACTGATTAAGTTATATTATTTTGAACAACTTTCACATATAACAAACATAAAAATCATATTTGTATGTTATAGTTATAGTTTGCATAATTGCACTCCATAACAAATTTTATGTTTGCTATGAATCTTTTGATTTGTATAATTCGCTACAAACATCCAATTTTATACAAATTGTTCAGTTTTGTATAAATTCATTTATACATTGTAATTTGTATAATAAAATTTGTATTTGTATAATTATAAGTGTATAGGACGAAAATATTTGTATTTGTATATACATTTTTCTCTCGCTTTATACAAACACAAACGCATTTTATACCGAAATATATAAAATGACTAATTGTATACCGAATCAGATGGCAAAAAAAAGGGGATGTTTGCTGCGAATTACCATTAAAATAAACTATGGCTATAACATTTAATTTGAATTAATAATTTGCTATTTCATACAATTTTTCCTATTATTTTCTATTTCAATAAGTTGGAGTAATAAGTCCTAATTCTATAATTTATATTTATTGAAACTGATGTTTTTTTTTTATCTTCACAAAGTCGAGTTAAGATTATGTACATAGTATCTCTCTAAATTTCACTTATAAGATCTCATAAAATATATTTATTATTGTTTAACTAAAACTAATGAATTTTCTTGAACTCGTATAATGAAAGATACGCCTATCTCCTTGCAAAAAATATCTTATAATTTTGATTATTTGACGTAAATATTATTTTTGGATGAAATTAAAAGAAGGGATGATGATTTAACTGATAAAAGAATCATTATGAACCTGACAAATTTTATTTATTAGAATTTCTAGTTTCGTCACTATCGTTTTTACCCCGTTAAAAATGCTAAATGCTGGCCTTAAACGGCAAATTTTAAGAGAATTTTGCTTTTATTTTGTCTCATTTTATTCGACTTGGCTTGATTCACTGAACTTCTAAAAAGATACATTTGAGTACATTGGCATTGTCTTTCTTTAATTGAAAAAAGTGGAATAACTACTTTTCAAACGTGCCAAATTTCAAAGTTGTAGAGAAATAGGGGCGGAATTTTATAATAATATCGTTTGTCTGAATATTTTTCTATCACTATAGTAAATCTTGTCACAAGAATTATGCACACCAAAATAACAAAATAGAAATTTAATTGTTATACTTAAATATTGTTATAGAGAATGAAGTTTGACCTGCTGATTGTTTATGAATGTATTCTAACATTAGAATGGTAGTCAAAAAGTAAAATTAGAATCTTCAATTTTATAGTAGATTATTTTGGCTTTGCTTGTGACGATAAAGTCACAGGTTGAAAAGGAGACTTTAAATCAAAGTAGCAAAAGTATAACTTTTAATTATGTTTAATAATATAACTATTCCTCACTTTGAGGACATTAATGAGTTTTATACTTGTAATATGTCCAATATATACCTTAGTTTACTATAAACCATGAAAAGTGGAAACATTAGGTGTGAAAAATAGAAAAGAAATGCAATATTAAACGTGCACTAAATAATGTTTGTATTAAAATAATTTATTAAATTTATTTATATTTAATTTAAAATTTAAAGTGGAGAATCTTTTAAAAGTAACTTCTCTACTATGAAGATAGAAACAAGATCTGCATACACATTAGTCCCTTATACCCCATGAGGAACTATATTGGTGTATCTTTTTTTTTTTTTTTAATGTGCTATTTAATATTAAACTTAATAATTAAATAAATTATAAATTTAATAATAAATTCAGAATTCATAAATATTAAATTCTAACCTCGATAATAAAGATAAAAAATAAGATTTTAAAGTAACAAAAGTATAGCTTTAATTATGTTTGACCATTTAATTATTCCTCACTTTGAGGACCATAATGAGTTTTTTGACTTGTAATTTGTCCAATAATGAGTTTTAAAAAATACTTAGCACTCCATATATTACTAGTAGTTCATTATAAACCATTAAAAGTGGAAGAATTATGATAAAAAAAAATGCATTATTAAACCTAAATAATGTCTTCTTTTTCTTTTCTTAAAAAAACTTTTTGTTTAGAAATGTACACCACAAGAAGCACATGACAATATCTCTAAAAGTAAAAGTTTTACATAAAGGAATAATATTGTGTATATTATATTATTATTATTAGACTACTTTTTTAACATAGCTAGTGACCCGTGATCATAATTCATGAGTGCAACTTGATGAAACTATTTTATTTTCTTACATATACATCAATAATTGCACCAAATTAAATAGAATATACAAGGGTAAAATTGACCTAAATGAAGTGAAAGAATAATTGTGTAAGAGATCAGAGGCAACAATAATAACCATAACAAATATATCTAAGTGTAATATGATATGAATAAGATAGTGTATACCTCATTTCGTGAAGATAAAAAAGTTATTTTTGATAGATTCTAGTCAAGAATAATAAAGTCAAGTTTGTAAAAGAATAATACAATAATGAAGTAACAACACACAATACGATAATTAAAGTAAATGAACATGGAATAATATAATTAAAGAATGAGACAGTATATGAGTATTTATAACAATACTGACACATAATACTAGACAACATTAGACTACCTATTAACTTTAGTTCTACCATAAACTTCGACCTACATATCTACGTATCTAAGGTAGTATCATCGATAAGTTGCAAGTGTGACATATTCTATTTAAGATCATCTCTCTCCAAATACTTCTTCCGTCTATCTCTATCTTCTTGAGTAACAGATCAATGTCAAAATCATAATTTTTAGTCTATGAATTTCGAATCCTTTTTTTTTTTTTTATGAATCAATAAGTTGCAAGTGTGACATGACTTTCACTTTAGCTATTTTATTTATGAATTTTTTAAGAAACGTCTAAAAAAAAAAGGTCAATTAATATAACGTTGGGAGTATCAAACTAATAAAGGAATGATCCTAAATGCATCTGATGAATTTATTAAGAAAGTTAATGAGTTTGATAATAAAATACAGTTTGATCATCAAAACTATTTATGAAAAATTAGTGAATTCTTAGTATCTATGAAATCTATAAATTGATCATATTAATTAATAAGCAAATTAATGTTTTTTTATTGATTTATTTAATCTTTTTCCTCTTTAAAAAGCAAATATTGAAATAATGTGGACATACTTTTCTATGTATTAATTTGAAAAAGGGTAATCTACTACCACTAATTAAGGAAGGACTCATGAGATAATTGAAAATTAAACTAATCGTATAGTGAGTTATAATATAAATATCTTAAATTCAAACAAAATCAATTACTTTGACTATTGAGATCCCTATTAAATATGAGTTACGAATCCTATTATCTTTTCTTTTTCTATTTTTTCCAATTTTATTTTTCTCTTTTAACATACAAATTTTCTATAATCGTACTTCAAACTTTGTCATTTTTTACAAGTACAAAAGAATCACATTGACCATTATTTCATGGTAAAAAGACAATCTCAACCTCCACCAACCCACCAAACAATTGAAATATATAAAGTTTAATGTGGAAATTTCATTATAAAAAGTTCTTACAAAAATCTTAAAATCTAAAATTCAAACTAAAAATTTAATACATTGACCAATGAGCCCTTTATTGACCAAAAAATCTAATTACTTCCTCCCCATCTCTTCCTCTATTTTTGTATGATTTTAATTTATTTCTTTTTAACTTACTAATTTTGTAACACCATACTTCAAACTCCGTCATTCTTTATCGTATAAGAACACGTTGATTGTTATCTCATGGTAAAAAGATAATTTTAACTTCACCAAATCATTAGAGTAATTGACACATGTAATTTAGCGTGAAATTTTTATTATAATTCTAATAGATTGATCGTCAAGACTCTTGGTTAAAAATGTGCTAAGAAAAAATCTTGTGCAATCATACTATTCTTGTGCTCTCCTCTCTCTCTATTTTAGTTATTTTCCTCTGAACCAAATTTATGTGATTGTACTTCAAACTTCGATATTGTTTTATCACACAAAGAAAAACATGTTGATGAATGATGACCATTGACTTGTAGTAATTAAGAAAAAGACTAGTTTAACCTCCACCAACTCACCAAACAATTTTAATGTTTTCAACTTGGTCAAAAAAACACTAAATTCATAATTTTTTTTTTAAAAATAAAAAAAATACCTGCACTTCAAGTATCCTGTAAAAAAGCAATGGAATCCTCAAATTGGATTCTCTTTTTCCTTATATTCATATTCATCAGTTACCTAATCTTTGGGACAACCAAAACTTGTCTTTTTTTTTTTCAATGCTAAGTTGTTTTTATTTTTTCCATTATTATTATTAAAAAATAAAATAGCAAAAAAATAAAAAAAATGGAATAATTAAGTAGTAAATGTAATAGTTTAATACAACCAACCCTGAAAATCGCCTATATAAAGTGTATAAAAATTGAGTCTTTGCCTCATCAAAGAAAATTCATCTTAAAGAGAATTTTAATTTCAAGAAGTATATTACATCATGTCTCTGCTTTCAGATCTTACCAACCTCAATCTCTCAGATGATACTCAGAAGATCATTGCTGAATACATATGGTGATTTTTTTTTTGCCACCCCATTAATGGGGTTGTTCTTGTTTTTACTCTAGAATGATAAAGAATGGATTTTAAAGTTTTTTTGGTGTATGTTATGATTCTTGAAGATGTTTAAGGTTGTTTGCTGGGGTTTTTACTTAAAGGGTGTCTATTTTTTTTTTAGTGTTTTTGTTTGTTTTGGGATTTTAGTTCACCAAGTGATGTGTTTGTTGTGATCTAGTGAGTAGTCTTGAGTGTTTTTGTGGTGGGGTGGGGGATTCTTAATGGAGTTTTTCTGTTTTTACACTGGAATGAAAACAGATTGGATTTTTAATAATTTTTTGTGTTTTTGTGGTGTATGTTATGATTCTTGAAGGTGTTTAAGATTGTTTTCTGGGGTTTTACTTAAAGGTGACATTTTTTTTAGTGTTTTTGTTTGTTTTGGTATTTAGTTTACCAAGTGATATGATTTTTTGTATACCCAATGGTATTTTTTTTTGGGTGGTGTGGGGGTTGTTAATGGGGTTGTTCTGTTTTTGCACTAGAATGAAAAAGATTGGATTTTTTTTAATGGTTTTTTGTGTTTTATTGGTGTAAATTATGATTCTTGAAGATGTTTAAGATTGTTTTCTGGGGTTTTCCCTTAAAGGGTGTTGTTTTTGTTTGTTTTGGAATTTTAATACACTCAATGATATGTTTTTTGTGATCAAGTGAATGGTATTGAGTGTTTTTTGTATACCCAATGGTATTTTTTTGGGGATTCTTATTGAGGTTGCTCTATTTTTACACCAGACATGAAAAAGCTCTGTTCTTTCTGTTTCATTGTATCATTTTTTTGTGCTTGTTGTATGGATCTAATAATTCTTGAAGCTATGAAGGATTGATTTCTGTGTTTTTTCCTCAATGGGTGTCTAATATTTTTATTTTACTGTTTTTGTTTGTTTTGGAATTTGAGTATGATGACTTGTTGAGTGTTCTTGCACACAAAATGGTATTTTGTTTGGTTCTTTGCCACCTCATTAATGGGGTAGTTTTGTTTTTACACCTAACATGAGCAAGATTCTTTTTTTGATATTCTAAACAACTTTTTGGGTGTCTGTTTATGGATCTAAAGATTCTTGAATCTAGTAAAGATTCTTTTGTGTTTTTTTCTTCTTCAAAAAAGGTGTGTTGTGTTTGTGTATCTGGATTTTGAGTCTAATGTCTCTGTTGTGATGTAGTGAAAGTGGTAATTTTGTTGGATTGAAATGTTAAGAGTGTTGATGTTGTTTGGTCTGTCAATTTCATTAGATCTATCTTTTTTCCCTTTGTTTCATTGTTTCTTTTGTAGTTTTCCTCTTCAATTGAGATCCTCTTTTCATTTGCTTTGAGTAAACAAATGACACTTTCTACTTAAAAAGAAACTTTCTTGTTTTTCACTAAAACTTGTATTTTTTTGTTTAGTTTCTTGTGAAAAGTGATATTTTCTGGAGAAAGATCTGATTTTTATCAGTTTTCCTATTTGGAAATTTATTTCAGTTCTTAGCTACTTGTGACTACTTTTATGATTAAAAAAAGAGTACCTTTTGATATTTATATATACATATTTTCGTCTGTTTATTACCAGGATTGGTGGATCAGGCATGGACATGAGGAGCAAAGCCAGGGTATAATCTCTTTTTATTGATTTTAAGCTTACATATTTTTCCCGATTTTTCGAATAAGTTGAAGTTTGCTTATATGAGTGTTATTTTTGATTTACAGACTCTCCCCTGTCCAGTTACTAGTCCTGCAGAACTACCCAAATGGAACTATGATGGATCAAGCACAGGTCAAGCTCCTGGAGAAGACAGTGAAGTGATCATATAGTAAGCTAGCCTTTTGATGTGCAAAATCTGCTAAATTTTTTTGTGAAGTGAACTTTTTTCTGACTATTATTTATTTAATTGAAATTTGTCATAGTCCACAAGCAATCTTCAAGGATCCATTCAGGAGAGGCAACAATATCTTGGTCAGTTTCTAGATTTATTTGTTACCTACCTATCATTAATTCCAGCATTCAAGTTTTTCTAGTTGACTTTTGTTGAGTATCTGAAAAGAGTTTAACTTCTATACGTCAGTGACTTTAGATTATGTTTCTTCAAGTCTGACAGTTGCGTGTTGGATCCTCCAAAAGTAGTGCATTTTTCGAGGATCCAGACACGTGTCAGCAACATAGACTGGAGAATTAACATGATGGTATTAGTTAAGTCCTTTTAGTGAATCATTTGTTTGATTCTTTCTTTTTTTGTACTGAAGGTCATGTGTGATGCCTATACTCCTGCTGGTGAGCCCATCCCAACAAACAAGAGGCACGCTGCCGCCAAGGTCTTCAGCCACCCTGATGTGGCTGCTGAGGAAACCTGGTATTGACATATTCTATTAAGCTTTTAAAGTACAGCTTAAGCTTTTTTCTCGGATACGATGATTTGCAAATTTCCAGTTTGATTGAAGAAATTGTTTATATAAATTAGGTATGGTATTGAACAAGAATATACCTTGCTGCAAAAGGAGGTCAACTGGCCTCTTGGATGGCCCGTTGGCGGTTTTCCTGGACCCCAGGTATATTATTAATACCTGCTATACATTTTGTTGCATTATTTTTTGTTTCCCTCGTCTTTTTGGCATTAGTTCTTTCATTTGGCTTATCTCCTTAGTCATAGATTATTTTCTCATATTGCTCGCATTACATTGTGTCACAAATGTCACATATTGCTGGCGTTCATGGTGATTATTGGTGTTCCTAAGAAGTCTCTATCTATTGCCTCATGCATTGATCTCTATCTGTGGTCCTAATACTTTATTTGTTTTGGTGACTGCTGCATTTACCCAACAATTAGGGACCATACTGTTCAAGAGTTAGTTAACTGTCTATTTAATCGTATTTATTTTTGTGTGTAGGGACCATACTACTGTGGAACTGGAGCTGACAAGGCCTTTGGACGTGACATTGTGGACGCCCATTACAAGGCATGTCTCTATGCTGGGATTAACATCAGCGGAATCAATGGTGAAGTCATGCCGGGACAGGTATATAGGCGTTCTTGCTTGCTCATCTAGCTAGAATTGAATGATTTCACAAACATTTGATGTGTTTTTTTTTAAATCTTATGTAGTGGGAATTCCAAGTCGGACCTTCTGTTGGCATCTCAGCCGGTGATGAAGTGTGGGTAGCTCGTTACATTCTAGAGGTATTGCAGCTTAACAGTTGACGCTTTTATTGACTATTTTGGTCCATTTCAATTCAATTCTCTTGCTATTTTGTCGAGAGCTTGAATGCAATTTACTTATTGACTTGGTGGTTTAACAGAGGATTGCAGAGATTGCTGGGGTGGTCGTGTCATTCGACCCCAAGCCTATCCCGGTGAGCTTTCTACTATGTAATTCAGGCGTTCATTTGATTTGATTATCGGAACACGTAGGATACATACTTGTCTCCCTTTCTAGGAAAACTGATGTACCATTTAGCATAATGTGGTGTATTAACAATGAATATTTCCTTTCTTGTCAGGGCGACTGGAATGGCGCAGGTGCTCACACAAATTACAGGTAGAGGAATAACACTTCATACTTTCGACTTTTATCTTTAAATTCACCAGTCCTTAACGACTAACACTTTGGTAATTTTTTCCAGCACCAAGTCGATGAGGGAAGACGGAGGCTATGAAATAATCTTGAAGGCTATTGAGAAACTTGGCCTGAAGCACAAAGAACACATAGCTGCATATGGTGAAGGCAACGAGCGTCGTCTCACCGGAAAGCACGAAACAGCCAATATCAACACCTTCAAATGGGTATATAAACACTTTCCCTTTCTCATCACTTCTCATTTGACAATAGAGTAACTTTAAAGCTAGTCACAAAAGAACGACGCCTAGTAGTTCTTTCTTGACTGAGTGTAAGGCCAAACGCGTCCAACATCTTACCTTGTCTCACGTTACACAACTTCATTTGACGTGTTCAGGGGGTTGCAAACCGTGGTGCATCTGTCCGTGTTGGAAGAGACACAGAGAAGGCAGGCAAGGGATACTTTGAGGACAGAAGGCCAGCCTCAAATATGGACCCATACGTCGTTACCTCCATGATCGCAGAGACTACCATCATCGGTTAACCTTGAAGACATTTTACTATGGATTGCTCGGGGGATCGCTTGTTTCTGGTTTGCACAATTTGGGATAGGAGAAAAGATTGAATCGCGGAACGACCCTTTCGACTTCACCTGTGTTATTTAGTTATAGGGGTAGTTCGTCTCTTGTTATTTTTCTGTTAATTTGCCAGTTGAATTGTATTTTCATACAGCAAGGCCTTATACATTGTCTATGATTTAGCAATGCTGTGTTACAAAACAATGCTATTCTTATTAATAACAAAGATATTGAAAGGGTTTGGTTTTATTGCTCATTGCACTACATTTACTATTTTACCCTTATTTCATCGAGTGCGCGATTTTGTTTATTCGACAGAAAAAAAATTAAAGAAGGTTTCGATAGGTTAACGATCAAAGTATGAGTAGTCTTTTTGTAGATATATATTCCAATTAGACTTGGAAGAAACCAATTTCTTTGGTATTAATTGTGTAAGGTTATTGTCAAAAAGCTCTTTAGTATCTTGTAAATATATGCTATAGTTGGAATTCAACTCCCCAAAACACAAGGAAGCGTGCTTGTTAAAATTAATTTCGGAATTAGTTATCTATTATCGCTTGTAGTCCGTCTATCTATGCACTTGCCTACCCTATCAACGCACTTGCCTACCCCACCTGCTTCATAGGGGTACTGATTTTGATATATTCATTTATTAGCTCAACCCATTTCAATCTATTAAAATTAAGTTGATATGTAACCCAAGTTGACTCGAGAGAAATCTTGTCAATAAAAATTTAATATGCTATATATCGCCATAATAAAGATAAAAATAATTTTATTAGGTAGTAAGATATTGAAAAAAACAAATAAAACAATTTACACATTATCCGACTAGTTTTGACCCCGATATGACCCAAACAAATTAAGATTGGATTGGATTTTATCCCGTTTATTGTTTGACTAACCTGCTCAAATTTGATCCAACCCGTCTAAATTTGGCCCGATCCGCCCAATTGCCAACCCCGTTTTAGGGTTTACTTTACTAATTGAATTTAGAAAATATTAAAAGATCATTCATTTTTCTATAATTTCTTCTAAAATTCAACTGTTCGATTACTCAAATGATGTTTCTCAGACAAGCTTCTGCTAATTTAATTAAAAGATTTCGGATTTCCCCTCAATTTCTTGCTGCTACTCCACTTCACAGGAGTTCCCCAGTTTTGCTACCCAATGCTGGTAATTTTTTGAATTTTTATGTGTTGTGAGTTGTTTGCAATAAGCTATAAGGATAAAGAATCGACTTTTATGCCAATTATGCAGTTTTTTTTTGAGGTACTGTATATAGTGATGCTGGTAAATTTTGAATTTTATGTATTCAGAGTTCTTTATGAAGAACCCATTTTCTGTTAATGAGAATGAAGTAGATTTTTTTTCAAGTTGAACTTTGTTAAATGATCAAGATTTGTATTTGGGATAATTTTGCAGCTTTTTGAGCTACAGTATTCAGTGAAGCTGGTAAATTTTGAATTTTATGTATTGTGACCTCTTTGCAATGAATTATAAGGATAAAGAATCGATTTTTATACTAATTATGCAGTTTTTTTGAGCTACTGTATATAGTGATGCTGGTAAATTTTGAACTTCTATATATTCTGAGTTCTTTATAAAGAACCCATTTTCTGTTAATGAGAATAAAGTAGATTAATTTCATGTTAAATTGTGTTTAATGATCAAGATTTGTATCTGGGCTTATTATGCAGCATTTTGAGCTACTGTATACAGTGATGCTGGTAAATTTTGAATTTTATGTATGGTGAGCTTGTTGCAATGAGCCCACTTTTTAGTCATCTGGATAAAAAATCGATTCTTTTTGTTGATATGAAATTGTGTTCAATGATCAAGACTTGCATCTGGGCTAATTATGCAGTTTGTTGAGCTATGGTATTCAATGATGCTATGTGCTATTTTGTATGTCTATCATTTTGTTAATCAGCTGACAATTTTATAAAGCACCCACTTTCTATTCATCAGAATTTAAGAGTTAATTTTTTTCTCTTCATATTAACTTGTGTTCGATGATCAAGATTTGCATCTGGGATAATTATGCAGCTTTTGAGCTATAGTACTCAATACTGTGTGCTATTTTGTATTTCCAGCGTTTTGTTAATGAAGACCCACTTTCTATTCATCAGAATAAAGAGTCGATTTTTTGTTCATACTAACTTGTGTTCAATGATGAAGATTTGCATCTGGGATAATTATGCAGCCTTTTGAGGTTTAGTATAAGATGATGCTAAGTGCTATTTTGTATTTCCATCATTTTGTTCATCAGCCGACATTTTCAATTTTTGGCAGGACAATGTAGATTTTCGAGTGAGCTTGGTTCTGGAGGGTACTTTTCAGACTCATTTCGATGGATTTTTCTGTTTGGACCAGCTGGTATTGACTACTCTTATAGGGTAATCCATTTGTTTGTTGATGTCGTATGCTTATATTTATCTAGTAGCATATTAATATTTTCTAAACAACAAATGTCCAGCTATCCAATACAGAATTCTTTTAGCAAGAAAGACCTCCACCTGTAATCTTATATGGTCAAACAATGTAGTAGAGGCAATATTGTGGTGCGGTCCTATTGATCTTTGAATGTTTCTTCAATTAAACACAATAAAACGTATGTTTCAACATGTCAGAGAGATTCACTTTTTATTTGTAATTTTTTTGACTCCAGGAGAAAAATATTCTGTTGTATAAGGAAGCATCTTTCTCTAGATGTCATCATTTGAAGAGAAAATGATAATTTTCTTGAGATAGAGCCATATAAGTTCTGACATCATGACGTTGTATCTGGTTTTATCTCCACTCTATGCTTCTCATTTCTCCTACAAGTTCCGATCTATGTGAGTGCAGTTCTTATTTAACAGAAAGAATGTTCTCTGTTGGCACACCATACATTTGCATGGAGAATTTTCAGTGCTTTCATGGCATATCTCTTTCAAATTGTAGTTTTATCTGGAGATTTTGTTATTGAAGCCATGTACAATGTGAATTGCCATCAGAACTATTTTGATAAAACATTAACCATATTTTCCTGTTGCAGCCGTAATCCTTGGAGTAAATGTCAGTCCTGCCTTGGCAGAAGAGGTTTCTACTCCGGCAACTACTGGAAGTGATGGAGTTGATGTTAAAATCAGTGGCTTGCGCAAAATTGAGGATGGGTCTGTAGTATCTAATATACACACATCCAAATGGAGAGTTTTTACAGACAGTGGAAGGGATTTGTTTTTACAGGCATGCAAGCCTCCTATGTTATCACTGATACTATGGTATTTATCTTTACAATTCAATTTGGTTTTCATACTGTCTGAACTTGCAGTAGTATTTCTATTCAACTAGGGAAAACTTGAGGAAGCTGAAAAACTGTTCCTGTCTGCATTGCAAGAAGCTAAAGAAGGTTTCGGAGATAGGGATCCACATGTTGCATCTGCATACAACAATCTGGTAGGTCCACTATTAGATGCTTTTTGTCCTTCAGGTTCTCAATATAATCTTCTTCAGGCTATTAATAAAATAATTTTACCTTATCAAAAAATAAATAATCTTATGCCTTTAACGTTATTTTTCAAAATTAATTCTAATGCTATGGCTGCCAAGTATTTTTAAATCACCAAGTACTGGTAATTTGGGAAGTGATAGTCTTCAAGGTGCATTTTGTACGTTAGTTATTTAGCAGGTGATCGTTTAAAATTGTACATGCCAATGAAGTCAATGAATAATGCACACACTTCACAGAATTTGGTTCTTGGAGACGTGCTGATTATCATTTCTTATTAAGACTCCAATTTTAAGATTGTATTGCATGGAGAAGGTTGAATCATAAGATGAGTCCAATACTAATGTAGTAGTCACATCTGTACAAAATGTCCTTTACTTTGAATGTCTAATACAAATATGCAACATGAAGGATGGAGTGAGTACACATAATTTTAAGTAACAGTTTTGCATGAAACCCATTTTCCGCTTGACTGATTAGTCTATTTTTTCCCCCAAGGCCTAGCTCGAGTGGCAAAAGGTGGAGGATTTGTGACTTAAGTCGCAGGTTCAAGCCCCACACCATGCAAAGCGAAGCCCGGTATTTAGGTGGAGAAGGGTAGAGAGGCGGGCCCATTATCCACCGAGTTTAGAAGGTTGTGATTGGTCCAAAGGGAGGCGGGTCATAGACGGATTTCTCGGTTATAAAAAAAAAATATTAGTCTATTTTTGAAAGGTTATATTTTGTGACAGGCAGAGCTATATAGAGTGAAAAAGGCATTTGATAAAGCTGAACCTATGTACTTGGAAGCAATCATAATACTCGAGGAGTCATTTGGACAAGAAGATGTACGGTAGGTATCGAAATGACTTTTAATAAAGCAGACCATGTTTACTATGTATTAGTATTATAGTGACACCTGTTTGTGGGGTATTCATATGTGTGCTATTTGATTACATGATTTTTAATTGGTCCTTAATTAATACCTTTCCCTTTTATGGGGTCAAATTTTGAGAAGTATAGCAGTTTATATATGAACTTTGCTACTCTTATACTGCCCAAAGTGAGGTCACCTGTGTCGAAGCTTGACACTTCAGCTTGAGTCATTGAAAAGTATAGAAGAAACACGGTAAATCGTCAACGTTTGCAAACAGGTCATCTATTAGCAGATCTGATAACTTCCATGGTTTTCTATGAGAAAGAATTGCTGCACGCTAGTCTTCAGTGCTATTATATTCAATCAATGAACTAAGCCTCAATCCGGAGGTTGTTGGGTCAGTTATATGAATTTTCTGTGTCAATTATGCTCATTAAAGTCCATTTCGATCCAATACTTTTTTTCTTTTTCTCTTTTTAGACAAATAAGGAGTTCTTGATATTTCCCACTTATCTTGCATAGACACTTGTTTAACTAAAATCCCAATTAGTTGATATCGTCTATATGGATCCCATACCTTCATTGTGTTGTTTTCTTAGTTAAGTCCAAATTGATTCCAAGTGTTTATAGGTCTTTGAAAACAGCGTTTCTCTGTGTGGCTTTAGGTCTAAGGCATCTCTTCTCATTGTGTTTGAAGTTATATCATAGTTAATCTCCAAGGCTACTATAGAGTGATAATTACTGCGTTAGTCCATGTATCTGCATCTTCGATTAGTTGCTTGAAAGTTGATTATCACTTTCCCTTATATGCTTGTTTTTGTGTCGTAGAGTTGCGGCAGCCCTTCACAATCTAGGACAATTCTATCTTATGCAAAGAAAACTGGAACAAGCTTGTGGTGTCTATGAGGTAAGTGGGCAAACATTTTCAGACTCTTAATTTTCTTTCGTCATTCTCATTCATAAAATTTTCTGACATAACAGAAATGTTCATGACATCGTTGTATTGTTTATTAAGCTGATGTATATCTCCTTGTGGTTTATTATCCATAGCCACTGGATGGGTTTGCTTAGAAGTTCTGGATGTTATGTGCTCGGCTGGCACAATATTGTAGTGTTTCCATCTCAAACATATGTTTGTATTATTTATTGAAGGACTTGAATTGGATCCAAGTATGCTGTCATTTTACATTTTCTTTTTTGGAGTCACATTGGTGTATATGGATTTCTTTGCTACCTTCTTGCCATGATATCCTGTGTACATGATTTTGCTTTTCAAGAGCTTATACTCTGTGACTTTAAACTTATGTATTAGCACTGGAAACAGTTCTACTCTCAAGTTAAATGCTTCTAATGCTGACTTGAGCATGGATTGCTAGTTTCATTGAAGTTGAAAATAGTTTTAATTAATAAACCTTATCAAACTATACTTTAGTTGGGCATACCTGTATTGCATATTGCATGTTTTGTTTGACGTGATACACATCAAGTTAAAATTTGAAAATTTGGACTGCAATATGAAGGGAACATGTTGGGGCCAATTGATTACTTTTTTGGTTTTTCATAATCAACATAAGAGAAAGGTTTATTGAGAAGTGCAAGAGTAGGGGTTATGCAACTTTCTGCAAAGCATATGATTGAACCTTCCTTTTCAATTCCGTGGATATGACTTGGGACAGAACAAGATGTATATTTTTGGATGGTTGGAGTGATAAAATTTTGCCTTCACCAGTCTCTCACTTGATATGCTGAGGAATGATAGTCGGTTTTAATCTTACGTATAACTTTTATTTAACAATTGGCTTACCTTTTTCAAATTTTTTACTGATACTGTTTTCTTTTCTTTTTCATCCATATTATTAACATGGCAGCGTGCTTTAAAGGTATGTTGTTATTACCAGGACTTGCAATGTATTTACTTCAGTTGTTGCTATTAAATTTCTAAATATTGATCTTCACCATTTAACCTTGTAGATAAAGAGGCGTGTCTTAGGGGAGGCTCATCCAGACTATGCTGACACCATGTATCATCTGGGAACAGTAAGGCCATAGTTTCCGCTCCACTTCATCTTCATATAGTTCTGATGGTCTGCATAAAAGTATACTTTCTGATACACCCTAAGTTTGGGGCACAACAGGCCAACACTTTTATATTGGTTACAAACAGCTTATAACCAGTATAAAATGGAGTTCCACCCAAAATGATGGAGAATAGGATAACATTTCAACTCCAAGTAAACAAGTCAAATACCAGATATAGAGCTACCCTGTAGCAAATAAACAATTATCCAGAGGGACACACCATTTTTTTCATGGACTTTGTTAATTGACTATCTTTCTCTCTATCTCTTGTTAGGATATGGGTTTATTCCACAATGGATAGAGTAATGCCCTTAGCCAAGCTGGCATGTCAAACTCTGAAGCAAGAGATCTCCTTCACAGCTTTTGCCTCTTATGCAAGATCTCTTATCAATCCTTTTCTTCCCCTACACTTATATGCATTTCATTCGTTAAAGCCTTGTTTTATCTTTAATTTCTTATTCTAGTTAAAATCTAGTATTGCACCTAAAGCTTTTGGCTTGTGCATAGTACATTCAATGGTTGGTTCTTTTCCTGTGTATATGATTTATGTTTCCTCTCTTTCACTTAATCCTTTTTTGATAGCTTTTCCTTTTTGGTCACCCTAGTTATTCAATAGTTAGCATCTACATTTATACGCTGGCTAATTTGAAAATGTAGACAGAAGTAAATTTTGATATGATAATGCATATAATTTCTAGTGGCTTTCCCAAAATTTGAAACCACTTCTGCTGATGGGCAGTCGTTTTCTTGTGTAGTCTGTCGTTATTTTGACTGACAAGAGAATCTCACTCCACTTCCAGGTGCTGTCTCTTCAGGGGAAATACAAGGATTCAGAGGCTCTGATTCGTGATTCTATTCGGATTTTGGAGGTCCCCAAATTTGTTACACATGCTGATTGTGGGTTTTCTGTAATAACATGATCTGTGTGTCTGTTCTTACAAATTTGTTTACCATTGTAGGATGGAGGTCAAGGTGAATCAATGATATGTACCAAGAGGATGCGACAGCTAGCTGAGGTTGTGCTTCCATATTTTTTTTTGCTTTTGTACGAAGGTTATGCAAATGTTGCTTGTGCATACAGTGAAAATCATTGAGGTTACTCTCGCTGGGTACAGTTGATCTAGCTTAAAGTAGCCCCATACGAAGGGACAGAGCACTATTTCTTTTGTCAATTCTGTATGATTGAGACTTAAAACTTTGTGGTGGACAAGTAAAGGATACTACAGAAGATTGATTAAATATTGCTATTTCGAATATGTCCTCCTAATAGCTATGCTTGTAATTATTCGGAAAAAGACTTACTCAAGCGTAGAAAGAGCAAAATGACCTGGTAACGTAAGCTAGATATTTTCCTTCTGTTTCTTAATAATGCAAGTAACTCTTTCAAAACTTAGCCAAGATACATTCCAACTTTTTGCATAGATAACTGATTTCTAGCCTGTTATAGTTTCAATATTTAAGTAGTAGTTCTGGTCTTAACTAGCTCTGCAATATGATTAAGTGTTTGATCATATAAGGAATGCCATCTGAACCGTGACTATTCTTCATGTATTTTGTTAGTAATTCGACAATTTGCATCTTAGCGGATCAAAGGAGAAAGCATGTGACTTGTACACTAAGGAAGTTTCTTGAAATGAAAGTTGTCATTCTCTACATTAGGGTAAAAGCATTGCAAATGACTTTTTTTAATCTATAATTGGGGTTCCTATTTTATTTTTATTTTTCTTTTAAGGAGGTTGTCGATCTCTCTTTTTTCGTCCTTTACTCATCTTGTACTAGCCTTAATATTCTGAAAGTATTGAGCTACTGCTCAATTCAAAATGTGTGTGTAATTGTAACAGATCTGCCTGCTTTTGTCGGTCAGAAAAGGCTGAATTACTTGGTAAAGTTGGCTTACAATCTACTCTCCTGTATAGATATACATTAAATCTGACCGGATCGAAGAGGCTGAGAATGTTCTGAGAAAGATCCTGCATATTATGGAATTAGCAAAGGTATACTAACCTCTTTTTTTTTTCTTCTTTTTCTGGAATCTTTCATTGTTCCAATCTGTTTTAGAAATGCTTATCTGAAGTTATACCTCCAGTTCGTATTATCCGTTTCTGGAGTTCTGAGATCTTCATTGTGTTCCCAGATCTTGTCGCTCTATATCCATTCTCATTTTTCTCATATGTTGTTACTCATATCTTACAGGGTTGGAATTCTTTAGAGACTGTAATTGCAGCTGAACGCCTGGCCTTGACCCTTCAGTTGCTAGGAAACTTGAAAGAAGCTCAAGAGCTTTTAAAGAGGTGAATCCTCTACCCCAATTAATTAGTGAGTAAGGTGGATGCTTTTAAGATTCTGATCAAGCATGACATGATATAATTTTTGGAGCAGGTGTCTTGATGCCCGAAGAGCTTTACTCCCTGAAAACCACATTCAGGTTTCCCCTCTTAATCCTCAACATCATACTAGCAATTCAAGATGATTATATTATCTGTTGATTTTACTACTATGAATTCTATGTAATTTCCCTTATTTCCTTCTTCATAGATAGCTGCAAATTTGCTACATCTTGCTAGAGTTAAAATGCTCGACTCTAGTAAGCTCAACAAGAGTAATGTGGCTGAGCTTGATATGACAAAAGATCTTTTAAGCAAGTCAATAAGGTATTTATTAGTCTTAGCTTAGGTTTTCATCTTACATTTGTCTGCTAATATCATTTCTTTATAGTTAAGGTATATTTGTTTTTGTCAAAGTTCAGTTTGAAATATCTCTTTGTTTGTTAGTATCCCTTGCGATTTCTCTCTTTGAGATTCATCATATTTTGTGCTTAACTTAAATAAAAGTGGAGGAATACCTGTTCCGTTGTGCACATCATACAATCACACCACTCTCAAATCCCAAGCAAAATTGACTAGCTTTACATTGACTGTCAATATACTTGCAATCCTTCTTATCTTGATTCGGAACCGAAAATGTGAGCTACCTTACCCAGGTAAAGTTGCATGACCACTATATATTTTTGATAAGACAATAATTGTAGATATGTAGGTATACAAGTATATATAAGAAGTAGAGAATCTACCCTAGAATATGGTTCTGTGGAAAGAGACAATTATCTAAAAATTTACAAGGCACTAAAGACTATTTCCTATTAGAAAAAGAATGTTCCACTCTTTCAAAGACTTATCTTATCGTTTTCTCTCTGGACTACACACGTAGTGTCAAGAGGGCTATATCCCGTGCACCTCAACTTCTTTATTCCCTTTAGAAGCATAGCTGAATGTCACATCTTTAGCATTGGCTGGAGTTGGCCACTGTATGCTGATCAAATTGACACCGACAATCATAGATGGCATGCTTCCATGCTATGTGAAAGTATATGCTCTACATCTTCTTCCAATACACTTTCTGCTCCTTCTCCATGTATCATGATTCATCTGTTTGTACAATTACAAGGTGAGGTTTTGGAATTTGTCCATTCTCAGTATTGCAGGTTTCTGTTTGAACCTCAAGTCTGAAAAGAGTTCCATGTATCAGTAGAGGATGAACTCTCATATTATTTCTCACTTTCTTCTGGCATTGTTTAGCCTGTGCAGGTTAATCAAATTATGGTACTTTTGACTCATCTGAACTAAGTAGAAATTACTCAAACTATACGTTACCAATCTTGTTATTTAATGTGTAATTGGTAGCAAGAAGCTTAACGTGTTTTTCTGTGTCAAAGCAAATGCTTTGCTCTATGTAGTTTACAATTGAACAAAGAATTGAGATTTCTTTCCCGAGGAATCTTTCTTTTTACTCGGGATAACATATCTCTGTCTGATGAGTGTGATATTTATGCTATTTCATAAGTTATACCTTACCCTATCTCGGAGTCACTGTAAACTTCCCTTTGTAAGCTGGTCCCACAAGCTTGTGCATTATCAATATTGGTGACATCATGACAACTTTCCTTAGTCAATTTTTTTCATAATTGTTGATTGTAGTGTGGCTCGGGGAAACCTGGTGCGTTCCGTGAGAGAGAAAGGAAATAAACAGTCTTATGGAGAATCTGTGACAACAGTAAGGAGCAGGCAATCAGCACTGATTATCCTGGTCAGTCCCATTATTGATTGTTTATGAAGGGAAACAGCCAGTTAGATGTTATCCTCTGCTAACTTCTGTTATTTGAGCAATCCAACCAATATTTATTTAAGATGTTAAAACTATTAGCTCCTTTATTGCTTTTCTTTCTGTGAAGTAGAGGCATATATAAACATATGGTACTCCTTTATTTGGATACAATAACATACAGCTATAGTTTAAACTAGCTGCCAAAGACGCCAACGTCTTGTTTGGTCCATGTCTTGTAATAAGCAGGTTTTAGCAAATTATATCTTCCAATCCTCTCAAAGTTCTTCTAATTTCTTACATTTTCTACTACCAGGCTGCCTAAGTTAATGTGCAGGCATATATGGGAGAATGTGTTCATCTTTTCTGCCTTTGCACTGTAGCTTAACTGACTGATCACTATCGACTTTTTTAAAAAAAATATTTTTCTTAAAATATACTATTTAAATTAGCTTTATTGTGGATTTTCCTGCAGTTGCAATCACTTGATGCTCTTTCATTGCTGGAGATGAAAAGGCTGGAGCTTGAAGATTCAAAGGTTAGATTATATCGTGTTCTCTTTCATTAACATTCCTATCTGTTTCTCTTGGATATTTCAATGTTCAAACATGATGAAACTGATTTTTGACTGCACCTTCTACTGAAACAGGACCCTTATAACTCTGAAGCTGAGAGTGCTCTTCGTGGATGCATTTCTGCATACAAGGAGGTATGAGAAGTTTAGTTTTATATTGGTCAGTAAGTTTGCAGTTGTTATTTAGAATTACGGGTGCTTTTGCCAGGTTTCCAATTAGTTGAATGATCGTATTTGACTTTGTTTTCATGATCTTGTGGCTTGACTGATTATTACCTTTTATTCTTAGTTCTTGCTAGTGGCACCACATGAGAGAATAGAATACACCAAATAGGAAGTCCCAAGGATTCGTTGAGTAACTTCTGTTTCTATCTATCTCTGGATATATTTTCCTTGGATGGAGTCACAATTTTCTTTGAACGATGAATGTTATGCTTCTCAATTACGTCATGTTATGATAGGAAAAAGGGTAGGTAGCGCTTTACCCCCTTAAAGTAGGATTTCCTGGCGTTAATCTAGACTAGTTGGGCCAGAAAGCGGGTACTAGACACCGAGTGGGAAACCAGTGTTGTGAAAAGCGACAAAAAGCGCGAAGCGAGGCGCAAGCACTGCGCTTTTATGCTCTGAAGCGCGGTGCTGCTAAAAAAGCGAGCGCTTCAGTAGGCGAAGCGAGAAGCGCGCTTAAAGCAAAGGCGACAAAAAGCGCAGCGCTGTTAGGCTTTTTTTTTAAAACTTCTGTATAACACACTTGTCTGCTGCTACTCAAACATTTCCCTATGTATATGATGTATATTCTTTCTTATAGTTTTAGTTATTATTTGTTGTTTGTGCAGTTTGTAAATGAGAAGTCATTGTCTGATGCTCCTGGAGTAAAAACTGAATACCTCTTGTGCTTGAAACATCTAGTTGATCTGTTAAGTGATAACAGAACAACGAGCAAAGATCGATCCAGCAATGCTGCTTTACAAGAGTTGAAAGATGAAATTAAACGCGTTGAAGTTGAACTCTCGAAGAAAGGAGGGCGTAGAAGTTAGCTACTCGATGGCGTAAGTCCATAGCAATCAAAAGTACAGAGACAAATGCTTCAACTCTCTAAAGACATTGATGCCATTTTGTAATAGTTGTAGGAGGAAGGAAGTAAAACGAAAAATAGGACAAAGAAAAAAGGGAAGATTGCGTAGCCTCGGTCTGAAAAAAGTTGGGGTCGGTTATATGAATCTCCATTTCTTCGGTTTTACTGTATTTTTTATGTTTTAATAAAAATGTGGCATTTCAAACAGAGTAAGTAATTATTTTCAAAAGAATATCTTCTTGTTTATCCTGCATTATATTGTTAGAACCTTGCCTTTTTGCTACTTGTAATAAGGTGTAACATGTACATGAGTCCACAATCTCTTTTAGTAGTACTCGGGTTCGAGTTCTGAGAATGGATTTTAGTAGAGACCATGAGTGAGTTACGGGTTCATCAGAATTCGGTACCATTACCTCAAAAGCTTTCGTCTGAATTCCAAACTCGAACTTAAAGTTGAAATTTTGAATTGGTTTTAATTAGATTTTTTTCTTAATCGGGCTTTATGCAACGTGAATCTTGATTAGTATTCGTTGGTGCTTAATTAGTGCCGTTGATTTGATTTTATTAATAATAATACATTTTATATTTGTTATTTTCTAATTAGACTAATCAAACAGCCGACGGCTAAATTATTGTTTGATTAGAATTTTGGTGACTAATTATCTTTATTCTACTTAAGAACAAAATTATAATCTTTGTTAATTACTATTTATTTTTATTTTACTTTATTGCAATTGATAAAGACCTTAATTATTCTTCAAAAATAAGATAAAATTACGTGCCGTAACCAAATATAATTCCACTTTTATATTATTCTAAAGAACACTAAACTTACATTTCCATCTCAATCATTTAAATAAATAATTTGATGCGTAATTAGAAGGGTCTACATAATAATACAAAATTTAATTGCATTTTATTATTCAAATTGTTTGAAATTATTTGCCAAGTTCATCATTTGGACCATAGATATAATATCCATTGGCTTGCCGACAACAATATTACTATGTAATTTCGTAAGTCGAATTTGAGAAGATGATATATATATAACTTTATTCCTATCTTGTTGATACGACAAAAATATCACCAATTATAAATAATAACGTACTATGCGTAATCTGATAAGTCAAATTTCAGAAGATGATGTGTACGCACGCAATCTTATTCTTATCTTATTCGACACGACAAAAATATTATTATATGATAGGACATATTTTAAATTTAGGAGCGGAGTATTTACAACTTGACAGTGGGACATTATATAAAAACCAGATTTATGAAGTTCTGTTTCTTAAATAATTTATTTATTGATAATTCATCTCAGGCCAATATTATATAAAATAAAAAAACTTAAAAACAGAAATTTCATTCGAAAAATCAATATTTATTTTAGAATGAAATTGAGAATTTGAAAAAAAAGATTACGATATTATACATGGAAGACTACACATCAAAGGCTAGCTATTGAGATGGTAAAATCCAAGTGTATATAAATCACACATCAACTCTTTATTTAATCGATGTCCTTGCAATATAATCATAACAGTCAATAGATTATCCTAATGATTGTGATAGACGAATAAATATTTTTCAATCTTAATCAATAGTCTCGATTCAAGTTAAAACATGAAATGAAATCCTGAAATTGATGATTTTCTTTTTTTAATAAATCTTACGCGTCACAAATTCAAACGGAAGAAAATAGAAAGCATTAAAGAGTGAGTCAATGTAAATAAAAAATCTGTCATCATTGTGAATTTAATATCTTTTAGAAATAAATTCTTAGAATTTTTATGAAAGTGAGTGGCCCCAATATAATTAGTTTCTCACCTAAAAAAGTCATTCTAGGGCCCCAAAATGACTCAATTAAATTTAATACTATAGTTTTTTGGGTACATTCAAATCAAATAGTATACACATATTAATGTGTACATCATAACAATTATGACCTCTAAGGCTCTAGCTTCTCTAAAGTAACGGAAATATTGAGTTTTTCTTAATTGTTTCTCATTTGGTATTTAATATATGATTGGGCGTGATTAATTCAAATTTATATCGATAAGTTTTCTTTTTAAAATAAAAATAAAACGCTATTTATTAAAAATGATTTTATTTTTAAAATTTAAGCTCGAAATATCTCGTGGTATATTATAAACATATTTAGAAATTTTTATGATTAGCTAAATGAAAATCTTCATGTATTGCTTAAAGTAATTCCACTTTCAAAAGTCAAAGTAGACGTTAGCCAGTGCACTTTTAGGTAGATTTATTAGTTTTATTCTAAAACATTTACATGACAAAAAAAACTTTATGTAATATATTATTTTAGAATTTAAGCTTTGCAGACTGTTAATATTTATATATATATTTTTTCATATTATTCAATTACGTCGTTTTATAACAACATATAACTTAGCATTTCAAAACTTATATCGTAATCCAAAGTAGAGTAATACGTAATTTATGATACCAAATTAAGTTAGATTGATTGCGTAAATAATTTCACTCTATCAATAATCTTGACAAAAATAGGGTAAGAGTAAATAGCAAGGATTTATGTTATAGATACCAACTCTACAAATATTCTTTTAATACTATTAATGATAAAACATATCAAGTTATAAGTCATTATTTTTATCGAATTATCAATTAGTAATATTTATCAAGAATTATTTGTAATTATCGACGACCTATAAATAGCTTTATTTAATAAAAATATTTTTTATTTTTTGCACTCTAGTTACAAAAACAACATATTCAGTATCTTACACAAATAAAATCTGAAGAAGATGTCCACAACCTTACCCTTAGTAAGCATTTGGAAAAGCAACCAACTACTTTCCTCATTTTTTTTTATCGTGATGTTCGGATTAGTTTTTGCACATTTTGATTAATTTCATAGAATATCTGTCATCTCCTACCAGCAATATGTACCAGATAATTCTATCCATCAAAGCAAAGACATTGTAATATTTTTTTTTTTTCACTAAATTTTGAACGTGAAATTTTAAGATTCTCAACCACTTCACTACGCTAGTAAGCATTTGGAAAAGCAACCAACTACTTTTCCTCATACATACAAAAGTGTCAAACTTTTAGTACTCTCATTATTTCCAAATCCAAAAATAATAATACACTCTTTCTTCTTCTTCTTTCAAGATAACATCATGTCATCTTCATCTTTCCACATAAAAAAATCATCAAAAATATGTACTAATAATATTGATGATTTATCTCCAGTGAAATCAACAACATTGGCTAATTGGTATGAAGAATTTGAAGTGCTTTCAAGAAATTATAAAAAGACTCAAGAATCATCATCAAGGTACAAATTACAAGTTATTAAAGAAGTTCAAGAATTGTCATCTTCACCTAATGTTTTTATTCCAATTGTACAATTAAGTGGTAATAATAATAATAATATTTCTCTTTTTGATAAATATGAGATTGATAGAATATCAAGTCAACTAGAAAAATACATAGAAAATAGTTCTAAAGAGAAAATAATTAAGAGTAGTAATGATAAAAAGTTTAAGATTTTTAAAGGGTTTTTATTGTTTAGATATTATAAAATGATGAAGATGAATATGTGTGTTACAAGTTCATATGATGATGTTGTGGTGGTGGAGAAAAGTGTTTACAACAATTCACGGTTGCCGGAAAAGTCGCCGGCGTCGGTGCCGGTGGTGAAGTTTGACACTTGACGGCCATGGAGAAAGCATGTCTAGTTTGTTAAGAAGTGTTGGTCAGAGACGGATTCAAGATTTTTAATTTGATATAGTAAAGTTAAATGTTTTAATCGTGAAATTCGTTGTATCTTTAAGATTGTGAGTTTGGATGTGTTAGTTGCTTGAAATATTAATAAATTTTCATGTATATATATATTAGGTTTTGTGTCGAAAATGTTGGCGTTATGAAAGTTTAGATTCCGCTTGTTCTTCATGTTGATATGTAAACATTTTTCGATTTAACCATCTGCTATTCGTTAATTTCAAAAAAAATTAGTAGTATATGACTCTATTCTTTTTGCTCCGAAAATTCCATGGATTTATTGTAACTTATATGAGTGGACGATTTTTATGATCACCAATACCCCGTATAACTTATATTATAATTCGATCAAATTTAAATTATGCTCAAAAATTTAATAGCAAAATAGAAAGTTTCCTAATAAAACAACTTCATTATCCAAAATTCAAAGTCAAAACTTTTAACTTATGGTACGAAAATGAGAATTTAATTCCATTTTCATTCATCGCAAAATATATAACTTGAAATTTGAATAATATCTTGTGCATATAACCATAATAAATGCTTTATTGTGGGGGTCTCATCTGTCAATGTTTTAAAAAAGTGGAGCCAAAGCTCATAAACAGAATTTAAGTAGCGAAAGTTGAAATTAAAAAAAAATTCAGTATAAATATCGAATATTAAATAAAAAAGTATCAACATAATATTAGACATATTAATTTGTTTTCTTGAGTAATTTTATTTTTTAATCAAAACAATATTTAGTAATTAAATAAATTCTAAAAGCACAAAATTGATTTTGAGTTAGACTGATTAAGCTATGACCCATAAATTAGTCAAAGCTTCAAATTAATCCGCTCATTTTAATCTATAAGCAAATTTTGAACAAATTATTCGATTATTTATTAAGTTAGTTCATTTTAATCCGTACAAATTTGGCTTAACTTGTTCATTAAAAAAACTTCATCTTTCTTCTTTGGTTAATTTGTACCTTTGCTCCTTTTTTTGTATTTTAAATTTTTACCTCCCAGTCATGCTACATAAGTTTATATTTTCACATCATAATACTCCACCAATTATGCCCCGCGTTCTTAAGGAAATTATCCTCCATTATACATAAGTTTAATTTCTGAAGATATAAATTAAAGACCAACCTATTTAAAGAATAAAATTTAAATATCAATTTCTAAAGAGCAAAACGTTCTATTTTTTTTTTTTGGTTTAGCTGTTTACTATTGTTAGCCCATTGATGAACCTCAAACAAACAATTCAGAGATATTCACAATGACCATTTCAAGAAAAGCACTAAAAAACACCCTTTCTCCTCCCTTACACCACCTCTCC
>JAJONR010009945.1:0-29507 GCA_029582245.1 Solanum etuberosum
CTTAGATATTCCCATGATTCCTCATTTTGTGCATGTTCATGAAAAGATTAAATTTTGAATGAAAATGAGTTTACATGATTGATTTTCCTCATGTTGGTATGCATTGAGTATGAGTTGCATATAGACTTCGAGAGATGATGTTTTGAACATGCTTTAGCTTGGAGTTGATGTTTCCTCCTCGGATATGTGCATTTATTTAATTTCATGCATGATGGGTTGATTGGATACAATTCTTGTCACCATTTAATGTCTAGAATCCCATTTTATAAAGGGGCGATAATGTAACACCTCAGAATCTTGTAGGCTAAGCAAAGGACCAAGTGAGAGGTCGCAAGCCAAAGTCTGAGCTTGGGCACCCTTCACGAAGGCCCAGACAGGCCGTGAAGGGCACCACGAGGCGTTATGTAGCCCGTGAAGGCTCACAGTGTTGAGCTAAACATGGATCCCCTCCCACGAGCACCTAGATGGCTCGAGGTGAGCACCACGGCGCGTAGTGATGCCCGTGAAGGGGGAGGTTGTAGCCACAATAGAGCTGACCCTCCACATCAGCCACTAGACGGCTCGTGAGAGCCATGAAGGCTCGTGGAGTGGGTCGTTAGGGGAGTGAGATTTTAGCGAAGTTATATAGTCCACTGGTCAAGAACCACGGCCCGTATGGTCCTTGACGGCTCGTGAAGAGCATCGTGTGGGGGTTTGTCAAGTGTAAGGTCTGGGGCTTTTGGGGCTTTTGGGTCTTTTCCAGATTTCTTTAAAACAATAATATGTCATTTTGACCATGCCTAGGACCCCTTATATAAGTGATTTTAACCCCAAATTAATTCATTCTCTTCAAATTTACCAAAGAAGATCAAGTTCTTCCTCTCCAAAATACTTCTCTCTCTCTAAAAGCTTGAAGAAGAAGATTCAAGCTAGCGTTAAAGGTCAAGCCTCCATTCTTCAATTGCTTTTGGGCTTTGATTGCAAGATATTATAGCTTTTCATCCATGGAAACCTTGCATCAATGGAGACCCTACGTTCTCCAACTTGAAAAGTAGAAATTCCCCAATTTAAGTTAGGGTTTTCTTCCAAGTTATGGGTTTTTATGAATGTTGATTCAATTGATTGAATTATGATTGTTTATGCATGTATTGAGAGGATTCTATGCTTTTATGATGAAATTTCATGTACCCATGCTAAACCCATGTTTCTAAGATGAAATTAATTTAAAATGGATTTTACTCTATGAAAGGAGAATTTATGGAATTATGTGTATTCTTATAGGATAAATAAGATACAATAAGAATTTCTTTGAGATTGAAGCATATGTGATGATTTATGATAAGAATTGCTTTGAGAGTGAAGCATATGTTATTAATTGTTGATTATTGATGTGATTGTTGTGGAAGGAGTTTTCCCACATGATTTCTTGTGTATGAATGTGAAAGTCTTTCTCACATTGAATGATTCTAGGTTGAATGAATCTGAGTTATGGAACTATGAAAATGATGAGGGCTAGAGGTGATTACCCATGACCCTAAATGAGAGGGATAAGAGGCGATTCTTCATATTCATTAGATTAGGACTAGAGGCGATTACCTACGATCCTATGATGTAAGTTGGACTAGAGGCGATTACTCATGATCCTAAGTAAAGGGGACTAGAGGCGAATACCCATGATCCCAAAGTGAAAGGAAAAGAGGCGATTACCCATGATCCTTTATAAGAAGACAAGAGGCGAGTCCCCATGTCCTTGAAAGATAAGCTATGATATGTTATGATAAATGATGAGCTTGGACTGTTGCTTCAGTTTGCCTTCCGTGATGAGTAAGACTAGAGGAGGTTACCCATGTCTTGACGAAGGATGAATGAAGGGTACTTCAAGAAGTACTCCTTACATGTTAAGATGACCTATTATGTGCACTAATTATGCTTTATGACTTATGTGGTCTAACTCTTATCTTATGTTTATTCATGCTATCATATTTAGTACATCTTTGTAATAATGCATACTCTTGCCTACATTTCTTATCCAAATGTAGTGTCCGGCATTTCTGATTCTCACCTTCGTGGCTAGGATCCATAGTAGAAGAAGAGTTGGAGATTTGTGGGTCCTCATTCATCCGAGGATTTGGCCACTACTTTACTTATGTTCTTTTCAATTTCAGTTTTGAACATTGTTGTACGGGCTACATCCCGATATTCTATTGTATTAGATGGTTATTGAGACAAGTGTTTAGACTTCCTCTTTGCTTTTAAAATTTGGTTATCTTGAAATAATGTTTTAAATCTTATCGATTTCTATTATCTTGACTATGAAAGCTAAGTGGCATGTATGAGGCCTCTCGGGGTATTGTACACCATGTTACATCTAGGGGGTACCCCTAGGATGTGACACATTTTACCTAAAATAACCCAACTATTGAAGAATCCAGACTAGGAGAGGGGAAATTGAGATCTGCACCTACTGCTTCGTTATCAATCGAAGATTTGATAACTTGAGATTACCTAGAGAGGGACAAAGATAAGCCAAAGTTTTTCAAGTACTTCGCATGATTTGTGCAGATCATACTGAATATGTGATGTTTGTATGAACTTATGCAATCAACAAAGGAGGAGCTTTCTATTTGAGTTACAGAAATCCATCTTCATCTTGGGCAGCATGTTTCTCCTCATTTGTTGATTGAAGAAGTTCATACAAATATCACTCATTTACTATGATATGCACAAAGCAAGTCAAGTACTTGAAAAAGTTTGGGTTATCTTTGTCCCTCTCTAGGTAATTTCTAGTTATCAAACCTTCGATTCATAACGAAGTAGTAGGTGCAAATCTCAATTTTCCCTCTCCCTTTCTGATTTCTTCAATAGTTGGGGTATTTATTGTTAAATGTCTATGGGATTCAATAGTTAGGGTATTTAGGGTGAAAATTGTATGAGTTTCCATATGGGTATTTAGAGTAAAAATTGTATGATTCTGTTCGAGGCCACAGAGCTTTTCCATGGCAATTTAAGAAGTACCATAATATTATTTTTTGGTTTTTTTTTTCAATTTTTTAACTAATTATATACATATTAAAAAAAATAGTAGGGACATATTTGCCACCACTTATCATATATGGGAGACAGTGTGTACGTTGCCACAAAAGCTTTTAGAGACAAAAAGCTTTTACGCGCAAATGGATGACGTCCTGGGCGTGCGGGCTGCCACATTCACGAATGGTTGGCCTCTCATTCTCGCGCGGTCTATTGGGGTTGCGACCGGACACTGACTGGGCCTCTCAATTTTAGGGTGGTCGCGAGGCAGCCTTGTCTCTTAAAGTATTTTTGTGATTTCACCCTTCTTTTAACTCCAATTTTGGTTATTCAAAATCCCACGTGTTTGTAATCGTCGGGGCTATGTGGTGGAGTGATTGATTGTGTCGATAAAACTCTGTTAAGGGTAAGCTTTGTGTGAAAGCTCCTGCCTCTTTTCCTTTTATATATGTTTTCGTTGGGTATTGTTGTTTCTGCCATTTTAGGCAATGAATTGTGTCCTATTATGGGTCACAAGTTCAAGGTATGGTTTAACACCTTTTGACTGAATCAATGCTGGAATTTCTAGGACATATCCCACAATTTCTTTTTGATTCTAAAATTTTTTTTTTCTCTATTTTTTGTAATTTAAGTGTCTTAACAACCGTGTTGATCTTGTGAGCTATTTTTGATAGCATGCCATCGGCCAGAGGCCTTTCGGATGGATAAAGTTCTGAACTTGTGATTTGGAGGGAGCTCAATCAACACACAAGTAGGCTACAACTTCCTTTCTATTTAGATTCAGCATGAGTGTATAAATCCGTGGTGATTAGTGTGAATTGGGAGCGGGTGCCTAGTCATTCCTACTTTTGTTTTAGAAACCATGATTTAGGGTCGATTACTATTGTTTATAAGGGTAGTACCATGCTGGTAGAGGGTTTTGTATGTTGTAGAATGGTATTTGATTTACTTGTTGATTACTCATTTTTGAAGCATGTGATGCATGGTAGGTTTGTACTCATTTGAGGTCTATTTAGCTCAATAGTTAGTATATTGACTGCCTAATTTTGTCCTATTTTGATTATATGTTGATGATTTGCTACTTCGAAGGCAAATGGACAAGGCAAGGATTGATGTTTGAAAGAATCAGGGAAAAATGCAAAAAGATGTGCAAACTATATATTGTTTATCGCCAAACGATAGTGCACAACATTTGTGTCTATTGAAACAGGTTGACAAACTCCAAAAAAGAAGGCGATGCACCGAAGATGAGAGGCGACCTTGCTGAACGTCAACAGAAATGACAGTGCAATGAGAAAAATAAAATGCTCGAAAGGAAAACTATGGTGGTAATCGGCGATTCACCAAATGTGAAAGGCAGAATCAAATGAGTTATCAGACTTAGGTTCAAACACCTGAAGCCTAGCGCATGAAAAGGTGAGCTGAAGCACAAGAGGCGATTCGCCGAATGAGTTTGGCAAACCTGACTAATGTCGATGAATAATATGCGCATTGAGATTTGGGCTAAATTTTGGGAAACTATAAATGGCCCAAAGGAGAGAGATATGATAGAGTTTTGAAAATTAGAAACAATAAGAAATATTTTGAGCTTTGAGAGAACACTTGACCTTTGTGAAGAACACTTTCTAGCTTTTGTGGTTTTTTTACTTTTGTCTTGAATTTGATAAATTGAAGTTGAATCAAAATTGGGTTTACTTGTATTTGCTTAATTCATGGATGCTTTCATAGAAACCATATTTTCTTTACTTTTTGTGATGGGTGGCTAAAATCCCAAGATCTAGGGGTGTAATTATGGGATTGGGTGTTGATTTAATGTAGTGGGTATTGTGTTATGCTCTATTTTGATGTTTTTCATACATTAATTTGGGCTAATTAGCATGGGGTTAATTTATTGGTTAAGGTTGATAACTTAATTTCTACTTCTGATCTCCGATCGACGCTCAAAAGAGATTGATCAAAGTAGGTAATTAGTCCAATATGAGTAATTTAGGTTTTATGTCTGTAACTTGCTTGAAAATAGAGGTTTTGGGTCAGATCTATTTTCCATATTTCTTCATAAAAAGATTGAATAAAGTAAGGTATTGGATTATTTAGATTGACATTTAGATGAGACCGAAAGGAGATTCGATGCATAGATGCTTTAAGATAGAAAGATTATTAGCATCATTAAAGATGACCTAGCCTATTCAAGATTGTTCATCACTATAGAGCAGCATAATTACCCCTATGTGACATCGATTTTCAGTCCCCGCACCCTTAGATTGCATGTTAATCTTAAATTCTCTGATGTTTTAGTTTTACTGTGACAATTTATATCCAAATCTTTTTAATAAATTGGTGGAATTATCCACCCAACTGTTATACAAATGAGCAATTTTACAATCAGAATTTCTTGATATGAATTCTCTACGATATACAATTTCTTGTGGAATTTGACTGTGACTCATCGTTGATCTAGTTTGTAGCCTTCTTGGGGCACGTGGTGTCCAAGGATGGCATCATGTCACGACCCAAACTATACCCTAGGCGTAACATGGCGTATAGGACCCCGAGAGTCCCTACTAAAGCCACTTAGCATACATAAAGAAGATAATAGAAAATTAAGAGATTTTAAAAGACAATTCATAGCATAAAGAGTTTTGTAAAACAAAGCGGAAGTCTACATAGTCTCAAAAGTCATCTAGTACAAAAGGAGTGATCGGGACGTAACCCATACATCTCATACAAAGCTGAAATGTAGAGACATAATGAAATAAAGACTCACCAATCTTCAATATCTACTAAGGGATCCCTAGCAATGGAGATGTGAATCTGTAACGTCGGACCCTTCATTTCGGAGAATGTAGGCAAGAGTATATGTTAGTACAAAAATGTACCAAGTATGATAGCAAAGCATAAAGATATGAAATCATGCTAAAAAGGACATTTTCATGATATGGAATGACCAAGCTAAAACATGAGATAAAAGAGTTAGAAAACATAATTCATAAAAAATATGGTCAATGCAAGATAACATCTTTAAAACATTCGTAAGATACTTCTTGAAGTAACCTTGATTTATTAGTGTGGGAGATTTACCTTTAACCGACATTTAAGACCATGTGAGCTATTAACATGGAATCTGATGTCTACCCCACACTGAAAAGAGGTGTTCTCACTTGAAAAGGTAAGAACCATGAACTTCTAGCTTAGGTGGATCCACTAGCTAATGTCTATCTAGACAACCTATGGTGCCATATAGTTTTTGGGACATGGGTATTTGCCACTTGTCCACTCGATGCTACGAATAACTCCCACGGAATATTCATCAATTATATTCATCTTATCTTTAAGGAACATGGGTAATCGCCTCTTCTCTTTTCATTAGAGGACATGGGTAATTGCCGCTTGCCTCATCATTAGAATAGCTCCTTAACTTTGATTCATTTTAGGTTAGAAGACCTTTCAACCATAGAATCGATTATGTGCGCAATTCTTTCACAACAATCAAGCAACAACATCATTTATGCTTTACTCTAAAAGCAACTTATATTATTTTTCATCAATTTCATAAGAACATTCATATTTCCATAATTCGCCTTTCATAGTTCAAAACCCACTTTCAATCATCAAAATCTAGAAAACATGGGTTAAGCATGGGTTCATGAATATTCGTCTTAAAATTTTGGAATTATCTCAATTCATGCATAATAGTTCATAAAATAATCAATTATGTTAATACTGAAAGGAACCCATGACATCAAATAAAACCCTAACTTCAATGGGAGATTTCTAACTTCACAAATTGGGAAATTTAGGAACTTTATGGAGAAAAGAGATCCATAGATAAAGACTATCATACCTTAACGCCTAAAGCTTGGATTCAATGGTGGAATTTGAGACTTGACTTGAAACCCAAGTTCTTCTTCAAGCGAGAAAAATATTGGAGAGGATGAACTTGTTCTTCTTTTAGGAATTTGAGAGAATGAATTGTATTAAGAGATTGTGGGGGTTAAAACGTTTATATAGGATTTCTAATAGAGTGTAAAATGACATAGTATTGAGTTAGAATAATTAGAAAAAGATCTAAAAGCCCTTCTAAAATAATTGACGGCTCCCATCGAGGGACGACTCGATTAAAGCCAAACGGACTTGAATCAAAAAGTCAACTACGAAATAAAACTAATAAAAGCACGAAAAGAAGTGGCACTAACAAAGAAGAGAATTCAAGAACAAATAATCAACAAGTAGATAAATTATGAGTTGAAAATTAGTTTAGGGAATCTTGAGAATGATTGAGAATCAAGAAATGGAAAGTAAGGAATTCGAATCTTAGATTAGGGGCATAAAATGAGTTTCCGATCTCCCAATGCAATGTTTTCTTCTCCAAAGTTGAAGTTTAGCTCGACAAATGTTACAGAATGCTCAGCCAATTCGGCGATCTGGAGGTCACTTCAACGAGTCGCCTATTGGACTTTCGTGAGCAAAGTGGGGCTTGCCGAAAGTTCCAGTGAGTGCACCTGAAGATCTCTGAATTTTGTGCTTTTGTGGTCCCCCCATTTACTTTTTCCTTTATTACTTACCCCTTTTGGTAAATTTCCTTGTTTACTAACACTTATCCACTTTATCTTTCCTTTCCTTTTGGATTAAACACCCTTTTTTGTAGATTCTTTCTTGTTGAAGATTTGAATATTCGTCAAGAACACTATGAACAAGATGAAGACCAAAAATAAAACCCTCAACCAAATTAGCTCGGAATTTCACAAAATTTGAGGTATAGATTCCCCTTGATGTAGGAAACAAACTCCAATACTTTTTATCTTTCAATTTCTTGCCAAATCCTTTAGATTTCAAAACCCATTTGCATCTTCTTCAAGCTTCTTCAACCAACAATGGTGGATTCTTCAATGGTACCCAAACTCTATTAAATCTCAGATTTAGGCTCAAGTAAGGCTAGGAAATACTAATCTAGATTTAGAAACTTTAAACAAGACTCAAATCAACAAAATATTTTTGGGGTTTTGTTGTAAATGATTTTGACCCACTTTTTTTTGTAGTAACAAACCCAAGACTAGAATCGTAGGAACGAATCTAAGCACAGATTTGATACCAAATGATGTAATTCTTACTAAGAATTATGAATGAAAATGTGGAAATTAAAGACAAGAATGATAGATAGATAGACACAAAAAGAGGAAATAGAAAGCAACCAAAAGGTATATTAAACCTTAATACCTCAATCCGTTAATCCTACAAGAAGCACCTAACTCTTATGAAGACCTCGAGGGAATTGAATTCACCTCGCAACCAATATTTCTAAGCAATAATCAACCCAAGAGTATACCAAGCTCTCAAAACTCATACAAGAGTTACAAAATATCAATATTCAAAATAGTCTACCTAAAACAGAGGACCCAAGCTAGCTATTTATAGTTTTAGGAAATTATAACATAAGTCGCCCAAAAGTGGCCCAAAAAGGATAAAGGGCGAGCTAGGTCTTGCTCGCCTAAAGAACTCTGTGAGTCGCTAACTAGTTCGGCGAGCTAACCCCTCCTTTGAAGCCTTCTGTAAATTTCAGCGAGTTGGGATCCTCGGCCAAGACATTGGGTGAGTCACCGAATGGCTCCTACTCGCCTAAAGTGATCGTTTCTTCAATTGTCTTCCCTTCACTTCCCCAAGTGATGTTCAAAGCATGGAACCCTTTCTTTGCCATCGACACAAGCTAAAGGACCTCTAACTTCATGAATAAGCCTTGCATTGTTTGAAGGTCTGAAACTTGACTTCGAGTGAATGGCCTCGGTGCAATCTTAATTGCATCAAATTTGGTTGTAATAGAATTTTCTTATTAGTGTTCTTGTTTTCTTCTCTCGATAGGTGAATAAATAAGTGTGAATAGGAGCAATGCGAGTCAACTTGAACACAATGATGACATTGGAGGCTTGAACGATGTCAATGCGGATCAAATAGGAAGTGCTGGTGATATTCGTTTGCCCTCAAATGTTGGAAACTCTATTGTTCATGTGACCGGGACTATGCTTCCGCTCCTCCAAATGAAAGGTTTCTTTATGGGACTTTCTCATGAGGACTCTCATGATTACATACATAGTTTTGAGGATGTTTGTGGACCGTTCTCCTTCAAGAATGTTTCTCAAGAGTCAATTCGACTTTGTTTGATTCCCTTCTCTCTATTAGGGGAAACAACGAAGTGGTTGGTTGAGCTTCCACGAGACTCTATTACTTCTTTGAAGGAACTTGCGGAAGTGTTATATGAAAGATTCTTTCTGCCCTCGAAGATGGTGAAGTTGATAGATAGCATTAAAAACTTTAAGCGGATTGATGGTTAAGCTATTCATGAGACATGGTTGAGGTTTCAAAAGCTACTTCTCAGATGTCCTACTCATCGATTACCAGATAATGTGCTCTTGTAATACTTCTACCGGAATCTTGACATTGTCAACAAAGGTTTTGTCGATCAACTTATTATGGGTGTTATTATGAGACAACCCTTTGTAGTGGCGTCGGTGTTGCTTGATTAGATGACCAAGATTAACCAGGCATGGCATACAAGGGAGGATCAAGTGTCTTCTCTAAACCTCAGGCTGACCAACGAACAATTGGACAACAACCAAGAACGTGATCAGAACATGGCCAAGATAATGGATTTATTGATGAAACATGTCATGAGAGGTGGTTATAAGGTTGAGAATGTGGTTGGTGCTAGTAGTGGGGTGAGTCTAGATGACGCATAATTTGAGGCCATGTACAATGAAGAGGTACAATTCTTGTCAAACCAAGTGGGGGATTCTCGTCCGAGCTATCCAAGGTCGAGCGGGAATCAAGGTTAGAACAACGATTGTGATGGTGGTTGGAGAGATCCGGATCGAGATTGGCGTGATAGGGGTGCAAATTGGAGAGATTGGGACGGTGATAGAGATTGCTATGTGCCTCTTCACAAACGTTGAAAATCGAAAGAACCAAATTCTGACCCTGAAAGCTTTCAGAATGAGGATATGCTTGCCCGCATCTTAAACAAGATAGAAGGAATGGAAAAGGTACTTAAGGAGATAAAGGATGATTTCTCCTCTTTGAATCAAACGGTGACCTCGCACTCGATTTCCATAAAATGTCTTGAGACTCAAATGGGACAAATTTCAGCTCACTTAAATCCAAGACAAAAAGGGGGTCTTCCTAGTATCCCTTAGCCAACCCGAAGAATGATAATACCCAATGCATGGCTATTTTTATCCAAAGTGGTAAGGTTGTGGGAAGTAATGTGTCGAATGTTGAGAATGAAAGTTCAAGCACAAGGAAAGTTTTTGTTGTTGAGAGTGATGGAATTACCAAGGTATTGCGCGATGAAGATCAAATTGAAGTTGTTTATACACTGAAAGATGTTGATTCCGGTGAGGCTGAAAAGTCAAATGAGCGGGTTGTTCCTTCCTCGGTACCTACGAACCCGTTTCCCAATGTTACTCCACCATTTCCTCAAAGGTTGAAGAAGAGGAATGAAGACGCAAAGTTCCAAAAATTTCTCTTTGTCTTCAAAGCTCTTTCTATTAATCTTCCTTTGGTTGAGGCATTGTTAGAGATTCCAGGTTACGCAAAGTTTATGAAAGAGTTGATTACCAATAAGAGGATATGGATTTTTGGACGATCGAAGTATTCCATAGTTGTAGTGTCATTATGACGAGCAACATGGTTGTAAAAAAAGACGACTCCGGGGCATTTACTATCCCTTGCACGATAGGGGCATTTCAGTTTGTTAAAGCGTTGTGTGATTTGGGGGCAAGTATAAATTTGATGCCCTAGGCGATTTTCAAGCAACTTGGGCCGGGTGTGCCTAAGTCAACCACTATGCATCTCCTCATGGTTGACCTATCTATCAAGCGTCCTGTTGGCATTTTGCATGACATTTTGGTGAAGGTGGATAAGTTTATATTTCTTGCTGATTGTGTGATCCTCGATTGCGAGATTGATGTCGAGGTCCCTATCATTCTTGGTAGGCCGTTCTTGGCCACCGGAAGAGCTCTTGTTGATGTGAAAAGGAGTGAGATGAAATTTCAGGTAAATAGTGAGGAAGTTACGTTCAATATTTTAAAATCGATGAAGCAACCAAGTGATCCCCATTTGATATTGGTCATTCACATGATTGATGAAGCGGTTGCTGGTGTGGTATGTTTGGATTATGCTTGAATGCATGTCCACATCATGCCACGATGTTAACTAAGGTGCTTCTTGGGAGGCAACACAGATTTTTACTTTTTATTGTTTGAATAAGGTTTGTTAGATGCGCATGTTGGAGTTCGTATCTTGGAAATAAGGAAAATGGGTGAGGGGCTGGACCAATCAGCGAGTCACCGAATTGCCCCTATAATTTCCCAAACGCATCACCAAAGGGAGAATAAAAATTGAAGAAGGCTCTGAATGACTTGGCGAGCTCAAAGTTCACTAGGCGAGCCCGATCGAGCCCGCCCTTTGCACCAACTGAAGGTTGGTTTTCTATCAAGTTTGGCGGGCTGAGGTCCACTCGGTGACTCACAGAGTGGATCGTCGACGTTAGTAAAACTCACTGAATGGCGCATGAACTGAAGAGTCACTTCCATTCTAACCATTTAAATTCAAATTTTCTCTCTTAATTGAAATTTTCGACTCCTCTGCCCTTTCAATCAAATTTTAGATTACATTTTGCTTGTGAGTGGGTTGTGTACTTTGTATCGTGAGCATGTAGTGATGCTTTTTCCCCTACCTTTTTTTCATGTTTGTACCTTCGTCTCCATTTGAGGTTGGTTTTGCGGATCTTTTTAATTTGGATGCATAATGGGTAGTGTAATGGATTGGTCGTGCTTAGTTATTTGTTGTGCCTTGATTGTATGCTTATTTGCCTCGTAGAACTTTAATTTGAAATTAAGCATGCTAAATTTAATCATTTAGGCCAATTTGTTTTAGTTTCTCGTGTTTGTGTTGAATTTTTTTGTGTTGCATATTGGGTCTTGTGCGGGTGAAGTCTCAGTATCCCGGATTTGACCAAATGACTTGAAGTTTCCCAATGATGGATCGGGTGACGTCGTTCTTAAGGGAAAAGTTATCGTTTGGTTGAATTTGAATCAATTGGGGGTAAGTCTAAGTACCCCGGCATAGAAGTTCATCGTGGGTAGGTTAGAATTGCTTGTAATTGGTCGTGAATCGGTGTGTCGTAGGTTGTTGGTTGTGATTCAAAAATTTGATTGGGAAGGTGACATGTTGGGCTATTTGGTGAGTTAGGTCCAGCTCACCGAGTGACTCGGTGCGTCGCCTAATGACCTGCCTCATCGCCTATTTTAAATGAATTGTTGGTAAAATTTTCTATAACTTTTGGCAATACTCTTCTGCTCGCTGAGTGGCTCTGATATGGGCTTTCTGACCTCTATTTTCGCTGAATATTTCTGAAACATTCGATGAGGTGTCTTTTGATCGCCGAATGGTTTATGGTTTCTCCTTTTTGGACTGAGTTTTTGCTTACTTTTTCTGTAACATTCGGCGAGTCTCCTTTTTTCTCGCCCAATGGACTCAGCAACTCTTCGAGCTGGTTGGCGAGTTTTCCTGCACTTTTTGAAAATGTTATTTCACTAACCCTTTGCAACTGCAATTGTTTTCGTTTATGTTATTTTACAGATATGGCTAGACCTAAGGTTCCCGCAAAAGGTCCACCTCCCAGGAAGAAGGCCAAATGGGTGGTGATTGCAGCAAATGTTGAGAATCCCTGAACAACTTGTCCTAAACCTCCTTAGGCGAGTGGTAAGGGAAAGGGAAAGAAGCAGGTGGTTACTAGCTCGAGTTCAGATGATAGCTTGGGCATCGATTTCACCTATCTCACCTCCTTTGGGTCTGAGAATGTGGAATTTAAGGGGTCCACGACTCCAGTCCATACACCGGAACCAGAGGGAGAGTTGGTGAAGCTAAGGAGTTCAGAGCTGCATTCTAAAGTAGCTCATGATCTACTAGCACGACTTCCAGCACCTACAACACCACAGGCAACACATGCACCACAAGGGCCTCCTATTCAAGCATATCCTCCTTATCCTATGAATTTGTTGAAGGACGCTAGCTTGCGGATAATACTCGATGAGAAGCGGTTTTCCACATGGTGGACAGACATCCTGTTGTTTTGGAGACCTTGAGGTACCACCAATTTCCGAAGTTCACCAAATCCCAAAATCCATATGTGCCTACATGGGTTCGGGAATTCTATGAGGGATATGCTAAGTTGGTCCCTAAAGGGAAGAAGAAGGCAAGGTTGATGGCATCGGTTGATTTTGTTGAGGTGAGTTGTAAGAAGGTGGAGTGTAGTGAGACGGATATAAATGATGAGTTGGACTGCACGACATGGACTCGGCACTCTTTGGCCGACATGATTAAAATGAAAACTCTTGATAATTTGAAGGGGTGGCACGACATGATTTGAAACATAATTATTATATTCTAAACTCGTCCTACCCATTAAGATTAAACAACTTAAAGGAATTGATAATTACCCATTAAGCTATATTAGTGTTAAATTACTCACAAACTCTTAAGGCCCTCTTTATACTTGTTCAAACTCCGTATTGTTTGTCTCTGTTAACAATTGGTTACCAAACTCTCTTGATATTGATAATTAAAACTCGTTGATTTACTTTATGCTGCTTATTCTTTTACTTCTACAAGAGATTAGAACACTTATACACTTCGTACTTGAATTCTTTACCGTATTACTCCTTATGGGATCGATCCCAACTCATCGTTGGGTTTATAATGGTTAGCGATTGCCTACAGTTTGAATTATAAAAGATGTAGCTTAGCTTTATCAATCCATGAAGCTATCCAAGGGTCGTGTGTCAGTCCACGGGCCATCGGTAGCTCTGTTGATGGTGGCACTAGATGTTGGAAAAGCTGTAATTTCCTACTTTTCTAAATCTGAGGTATTACACATCATGGTAGATCCAACGAAGATTGAGTCTATTCATGGTTGGGCTAGGCCCACTTTGGTGATTGAGGTTCGGAGCATCGTTGGTTTGGCAGGCTATTACATGAGGTTTGTGGAGGCCTTCTCCACTATTATAGCACCTTTGACCCGATTTACCGGCCTTAATGTTCCCTTTGAGCGGTCTGAAGAGTGTAAGTTGAGCTTTCGAAAGCTCAAGAAGTTGTTGACTAATGCTCATATATTGACTCTTGTAGTTGAGGTTGAGGGCTTCACGGTCTATCGTGATGGGTCCGGTGTCAGTTTTGGTTATGTATTGATGCAACGGGGCCAGGTTTTGGCTTATGCATCGAGGCCGATTAGGGTACATGAGCGTAAATACCCCACTCATGACTTTGAGTTAGCGGCGGTAGTTTTTGCAATTAAGATCCGGACGCACTACATATATGGAGTTCGTTGTGAGATCTACATTGATCACAGGAGCCACGTGTTAGGAATTATTGTGTCTATGTTGTGGAGTGTTCAAGAAGTGTTGGGCATTCTTCAATTTTGGTAAATGCTAAGTTTTACCTGCTGCTATGTTTTTTTAAAATTGTTAAAGTGTGATTTATTTGCATGTTTGGTTTTCGCTGCGTTTCGAGCCCCAAATTGTGTTCCATTTAGGAACAGAAGTTCAGAGATACTGTTTTGGGCCTTTTGGCGGGGTCAAATTCGGAAAGTCCAGTACGGGTCCTACGATTCCCATTTCCATTCCAAAATTGACTCGTCTCCGTTTGTTGTCATATTTGTTTCTAAACAAAGGTACTAACGTTCTGATCTTATATTTGATAGCGTGACAACGTTAAAAGGACATTATGAAAGGAAAAGCTATGGCGTAGCGATTTGGAGCGCGCACAATCGGCCTAAAGGTAGGATACGACTTCCTTTCTATCTAGATTGAGCCTGAATGTGTGAGCTCATGTTGATTAGTGTGAATTGAGGGCATGGACCTAGTATTTTTACCTCTCTTCTTAGATTCCGTATTTTAGGCTTGATCGACATTATTTCAGGATTAGTACCTTGCTAGTTGGGTGGTTTTGGTTTGTGCATGCTATGTGAATTACTTGAATTTTCGTACTTTCTGACGCATGTCTAGCCTTATCCTAGGATAGACCAGTGTTGCCTTAGAATCTCAAACTTTATTGCTTTGCTTTGTCTCCAATGTCGTTTCGGACAGACTAGATCCTTGTAAACCTGAATAGCAGACTTGAGTCTGATAGTATGAGCCTTTGTCTAGGTGAATTTGTGGCATATTATATCTTCTGTCCTCTCTCTCCCTATTTCTGCAGTTCTAAGGTGTTACCGGAGTTGTACTAGGTTGGGAGCCTTCTGTTGATACCTTTGGGTGGGCGGCGTCCCACGGTGACTTGACTTGACATGGGCTTCTCCTTGGAATTGACACACCCTTGTTAGTTAAGTTATGAGTTGGTTGCTTGTAGTGCTTATTTACGGTTCGAGGCAGATATTTCTAGTTCAAGGCTGATGTTTTACGGTTTGAGGCTGTTATTTTCAGCTTGAGAGTGATGTCATGGGTTCGAGGTCCAGATTCTATCACCTTGGGTTTGAGGCCCAGATTCTATCATTTTGTATTCAATGCCCAGCTTCTACCATTTTGGGTTCGAGGCCCAGATCCTATCACTGTGGGATTGAGGCCCAGTTGACTTCTTTTGGACTTGGGTTTGGGTATCTAATTCTTGTAGTCTTAGCTATTCTTTGTACCTGTCGGGCTTATGGAAGTCCATTCAGTTTTATTTAAACTTGCGCACGAGTGTACCTTCTGGGCTTATGGGGGTCTAGTTAGGTTTAGCTTAACTATACATAGATTTACTTCCTATACATGTGTGCCTTCTTTCTTTCCCGCTTTGACCTTTGTTTGTGTCTAGATTCTATCTTTTCATACTATTTTTACCTTTCTTGCTCAGTCGGCCTATGATGCCTAGTCAGTATCTTGTTTTGTTTCTTATGTTACACTCTGCATCATTTCTTGATGCAAGTCCTAGTACCAACTACCTGTGGTGATCGTTCGTGCCGTCTTTTGCAGTTGTGGTTTAGAGACGAGGGTGAGCACTTGGCGTTCTGGGTTTATCTTGTCTCCTTGTACTTATTTTAGCTAGTCTTGTAGCTTTTTGAGACAGTTGTTTTTGTGCTCCACTTTTCGGATTTGTACTCTTTATTAGACAACTCTGTACTAGTGATCTCTAGGTTCTTGGAGAGATTTCTATATATATTTATTTTGGTTTGCTTCCGCCTTGTTGTCCTTTGTTTAGATTATTGTTTTCGCTAGTTTCTACCCTTATGCTCATTACTTGATGTTCTGGGTTACGGGCTGACTTACCAACTTGTGGGGTATAGTAGGTGTCATCATGACTCGAGAAATCGGGTCGTGACATCAAGGCTTTTATTAACACTTATAAGTATTCGTGCCCGCGTGTTGCGTGAAGATTATTAAAAAATATTTAATTGTTTGAACACACTACATCGTCTTTTTTTTTTTTGAAAAAATATAATTATCCTCTTATTTTCAATGCAATATACTTAATAACATAAATTTTACATAAGCAAAGAAACAAATCATATAAATGTATACGTTCGATCATCAAATAACATTTTTGATAAAAACAAATTCTAAAATTATATATTTTTTATACAAACATTTCAAAATAATACCATGGTTAAAAATAAATAAGAATGTATTAATTAAGAGAATGTGTGTGTAACACTTTCTCAAATTAAAATATGAAAATCTTTTATTATTATTTTTTCAATGGAAATAATTGGACTAAACTAAATGATTTCTTCATTTTTTTAAATTTTTCTCATAATAATTTTAAAATATTTATCTGAATAATAAATTTCTTATGTTAATGGTCAATTAAGAAGTTGAGTACAACAATATATTGCAACTCTTTATTCATTTCAACTAAGATAATATAACATAACAAATTTCTTATGTTAATTGGTCTTGAGATAACGTATCCGTAAAAGGCGGATCAAGAATTTTAAATAATATAGATTGAAGTTTTAAACTTTATAACAATCTATATAAATTTATTAGATTAGAACTCTATTATTTGTACTTGGTTAATTTAATTTATGATTCATTTTAATTCAGTAATTTTGATTTGTACCATATATATGTGTTAAAAAAATATATTAACCAAATAAAAACAATAGAGTTCTAATCTAATAAATTTATATACATTGTTATAATTTTTTAAACTTCAATCTATATTATTTAAAATTCCTGATCCGCTTTTTACTGATACGTTATCTCATGACCAATTAACAACAAAATTAAAGAACGTGGAAGGAATGATTTTACCAAAACTATTCGATGAAAATAACTGTTTATTGTAATCTTAATTATTTGTTTCAGTTTGATTTTTCCTTACATCTCTTTAAGACTGCAACATTTTGTTGATATGATTAATTTATACCAGTACTAACAGCTTCTTTATTCAATTAGGGTGATAGTAATTTTAATCTTCTTTTCATGAGATTTGGCTATTTTAATAGGACTACCATTGGGAATTTTCCCTTCGTGTATTTGTCTCAGTTTTTTGTTTAACAAAATGTTATTTATTTGTCCATTTTTCAACATTCCTACATACCTAACAAAATAATAATAATATAGTACTCTATTATATTATTAGTGTATAGGAGAGTCAGGTTTATTATAGGGTCTTCTTTAATTTTATTTTGTTTGTGGGATTTATATTTTCACGACATAAAAAATTAATTAATTTATTACGTTATATATTTTTATATAAATTTGATTGAGTGATTTTATAAGAAAATGGTACTAAGTTAAGTTACTTTATTGTTACATAAATTCTCATAATTGAATGACCTTTGGAGTTAATTACTCTTATTTGAGATTTAAAAGAAGGAAACAACTCAATTTCATATCAAAAATGCAAAACATCCAACTCAAAGAGGAGAAATCAATTGGTACTAATTAAAACAAAAAAAAAAAAAAGCTTTATCTGTTAAGCTTACATGGTCTCCCTAGTGATATCATTTTGAAGAATCTATTTAAAAAAGAAGTATTTATAAGCCGATACACACTCAAAATCAAACTAAAGTACAATGTACTATACGTTGGACACTGATTGAGATAGTCACAATTTATCTTCTTGTCTTCTGCTGTGAAACTTTAGAATGAAAACAAATAGTGAAAATAGGATACAAACATGGGAGGACGTTTAAATTCTTTTGAACTAGCAGTTTTATAGTCCAATATGATGTTTCAGTTTTTTTTAAATGTATTTAAAAAATAAGAATTTTTAAAATTCAAAAATAGTAAGTAAGTTTGTATTCTTTTGAATTGGTAGTTTTTCTTTTTTAAATGTATTTCAAAAATAGATAATTGAGTTGCGTAAAAATTTTAAATAGATAATTGAGTTTCTTAAAATTTAAAACATAAAATAAATTGATTATTAGTTAATCTAATCCTATTCTTTAGCAACGTGAAAAAGTGGATAGAATTTGCTGACATGTGTTTTTTTTTATATATAAAAAAGTCATATTTCTTTTTTAAATTTGATTTTTAATTATTGAAATTTCAAGATTAATTGTGGAATTGACACGTATGTTGTTTTTCCTCTCCTATTATATATAGATAGATAGATTCAAAGTATTCATATATATACTATTTATCTACTTAGTGAATTTTTGAAGCCTAAATAATTTCTTTATATGATACTTCTCTTAAAATACTAGTAATGACTTCTTAAGCTATATTTTCATTTTCACTTACGTCATATTTTGAATCAAACCATATATTTTTATTAACCTAAGTTTGGATAGTAACAATTTTTAATGGATCTTAAATGATGCTTAATCCCTTTCCTTTAGAATAACTTGAACCCTTATTTAGAACCACATAAGTTAAGTAGATCATTAATTGGAGTTAATTTTAGCATTACATAGCTAAATATTTAGGTGTTCTAATCTACCTTAAAAATAATTAGGTGGTGACTCCTTAAGTTAATAATTTAGAAATCACCGATATGTTGTACACTATTTGACGTGAGTTAAAATGGGTACTATAACAACAAACTAATCCCGAACACCTCGAGATCAAACCCAAAGGTCGCTCTAGAACAAATTCGATATTTTGGAGCTAACCACACTGATATAATTTTCATCCGAGCGCGTTTACCAAGAATGTTGATCGAAGTCTTTGAATCCAAAAGTTGCTCCACACAAGGCATACCTTAATGGAAAGAAGTCGTACTATGATATGCAGAGTGTAGAAGTGTAGTAAGAATTCCAATAAGAGGTACTCAGTGGGCATAAGCCGACTGAGCTCAAAAGATTAAGCAAGCATAAATAACATGCAAGTATAGTATAAGAAGCTAAAGAAGAGATATTGCACAATTAAAGTAAATAGAGACAAGGGAGAAGAATAGAATAAGCAACAGACAAAGACGAAGGAACATACCTGAAGGTGCTATCCAAACAACATATCCACTACAAGGGTCCATTAGGGAAGCCAACCAACTGAAGTTACAACATTGGTAACCACCACTACACATTACAATGGACAAGAGGCTAATCCAACTAGGCTAAAACTAGAAGCACCAATATATAGGCAAGTCCAAACAATTTATATAGCTAACTATCAAATCGACAGAAGATACATAATTATATAATCAAACAATAACCTAATCGGACCTTATAATACAGAAAGGTACACAACAACAAACATAACCCAGCCAACCCCCCATAAGATCGGATTGGGAAAACAACAATAAATTATACTCGTGATAGGCAATGCATATGAATGTGAGTTATGTAATAGAAACTAACGGTGCCATACAACAAACTATGGATGTGATTAAAAAAATTGTGATTGTTGATTTGGATGTCCATTATAGAAATGACACTCAAAATATATTTTGGAAGAACAATCGAGTACTCTTTCTTTTTTGTGCATAGGTACGTCTAAGAATTAAATTCATTTTTATCCATCAACTGTGGCACTTTAGATACAAAATGATGTTGAAATTTAAGGGAAGAATTTGTGTTGAAACTTCACCCATCTCTAATCTCTTCTTTCTACTATGCTTGTATAGTCTTTATGGTATTTCTCTGCTATTTGATTACTTCGGGATATTAATATGCTGATCATAAAAATAATAAAGGAGTGCTCAACACTTAATATGAAGGATAATATGGAACATCAGAGTATTAGTGAAAATGTATAGTGATAGAAACTTCCATTCACATTGATTAGTAGTTGTCATGATAAATACTCCTAAGTGTTTACTTTAATATGTTTTAAATTCACTAACCTTCATATATATTGCCTTCTTTATTTCTATACGTAGATTCTTTGTTATCGGTAGATGATACTAATATTATTAAATATGATTAGATTACAAGGAAGGTACTTCATCATTATAAATGAAAATTAAAAAAAATTATTGTGCAAATTATCTAATTACTTGTTCTAGTAACATATTGGAATCCTCGGCTTGATTAGTAATGTTTCTGCCACTTGATGAAGAGGTTGGGGGCTTAAGTGGTGGAAACAACCTCTAATAGAAATGTAGGGTAAGACTGCATAAGACAATTTGTATGTCTTTCCGTAAGCAATTCAAAAATTGTCTCCTGCCTAGAAACATGTCCCTCACTACACTTCCAATTTCATCCTTGAGTCTCATTCCTTACTAACAAACAGTTCATAATCTTACCCAATGGCTGGTGTCATTAATCGAGCCTCGCAATTCTTTCTCATCACTTACTTATTCCACACATATTTCAATAGGAATTGGAACTTATTGCTTTAAGCTCAATTGCACGATTAAGAGTGGAATGAACACGTAACATCTTAAATGTTTGTGTGGCCTATCAATTATATATGTGGTCATCAACAAACCCTAGTATGTTTTCATTATATAAGAAGCATGAATTCAATACAAGTGATATATTATTAAGGAGCTATATTAAGAGAAATCCTTCACAATTCACTCAAAATATTGTTCTTTCCCTTCATAAACAGTGTGGTGCTAAGTTCTGGATTTGATAGTAGAACATTATGTAAGTTATAATGATCTATGATGTATATCACTGTCCCACAACTATATGATAGTTGGTGGAAAATATGCCGCTACTATTTTTGTTTTAAATGTATAAAATTGATTAAGATTGAAAAAAAATAATATTATGGTACTTCTTAAATTTTCATGCAAAAATTCTGCCGCCTAAAAAAAACTCATACAATTTTCACCCTAAATACCCATATGGAAACTCATACAATATTTCACCATAAATACCCTAACTATTGAAGCCCATAGACATTTAACCTTAAATACCCCAACTATTGAAGAATCCGGAATGGAAGAGGAAAAATTGAGATGTGCACCTACTGCTTCGTTATCAATAAAAGATTTGATAACTAGAGATTACCTAGAGAGGGACAAAGATAACCCAAATTTTTTAAAGTACTTGGCATGATTTGTGCAGATCATGGTGAATGAGTGATGTTTGTATGAACTTCTGCAATCAACAAACGAGGAGATTTTTTTGGGTTGCAGAAATCCATCTTCATCTTGGGCAGCATGTTTCTCCTCGTTTGTTGATTACAAAAGTTCATACAAATATCAATCATTCACTATGATCTGCACAAATCATGCCAAGTACTTGGAAAAGTTTGGGTTATCTTTGTCCCTTATCTAGGTAATCTTTAGTTATAAAATCTTCGATTGATAACGAAGCAGTAGGTGCAGATCTCAATTTTCCCTCTCCCATTCTGAATTCTTCAATAGTTGGGGTATTTAAGGTTAAATGCCTATGGGCTTCAATAGTTAGGGTATTTAGGGTGAAAATGTATATGAGTTTCCATATGGGTATTTAGAGTGAAAATTATACGAGTTTTTTTTATGCGGTAGAGCTTTTCCATGAAAATTTAAGAAGTACCATATTTTTTTTTGTATTTATTCAATTATTAATTAATTTTATACATATCAAAAAAATAGTAGGGACATATTTTCCACCAATTATCATATAGTGGAGACAGTGTTTACGTTGCCACAAAAGCTTTTGGAGACAAAAAACTTTTAAGCGCAAACGACTACTCTCCTTGGTGTGTGCGTTTGCGAATGGCTGGCCTCGCATTCATGTGTGGTCTGCCGCCATGACCTGCCATCGACTGGGCCTCTCTCTTTAAGCCTGGTCGCGAGGCAGCCTTCACTCTTATAGTATTTTTGCTATTTCACCCTCGTTTTAACTCTGATTTTTGTTATTCAAAGTCCCGCGTGTTTGTAATCGTTAGGGCTACGTGGTGGAATGAATTGATTGTGTCGATAAAACTCCGTTCAAGGCAAGTTTTGTGCAAAAGCTACTATCCATTTTCCTTTTATTTGTGTTTTCGTTGGGTATTGTTGTTTCCGCCATTTTAGGCCACAAATTGTATCCTATTTTGGGTCACAAATTCAAGGCATGGTTTAAGACCTTTTGACCGAGTTAATTCTGGCATTTCTGACACGGATCACACAAATTCTGTTTGACTTTAAAAAATGGATTGTCTCTGTTTTGGGTGATTTTTGTGTCTGAATGACCGTATTAACATATTAATGTTGTGATCCTATTTTTCATAGCGTGGCAGCCTTCAAAGATCGTTCAGAATGGGAAAGATCTGCCCTTCTTATTTGGAGCACGTGCAATCGACGTATGGGTTGGATATGACTTAATTTCTATTTAGATTGAGCACGAGTATGTAAATTCATGATGATTAGTGTGAATTGGGGACGTATGCCTAGTTATTCCTACTTTTCTTTTAGAAACCATGATTTTGAGTCGATTAGTATTGTTCCAAGGGTAGTACCATGCTTGTAGAGGATTGTATTTGTTTTGTAGCATGGTATTTGATTTACTTGTTTATTACTCATTTTTGGAGCAGGTGATGAGTGGTAGATTTGCACTCATTTGAAGTCTATTTAGCTTAATAATTAATGTACTCAATACCTAATGTTCTCATATTCTGATGATATGTTGATTATTTGCAGCTAAGAAGGCAAATGAACCGGGCAAGTATTTATGTTTGAAAGAATGGCCAAAATGAACAAACAAGTGCAAACTATACATTGTTGATCGCCAAACGAGAAAGGCGGATCGCCTAGTGAGCATGACCTCGCACAAACTAACAGTGCACAACACTAGTGTCTATCGAAATAGGTCGGCGAACTCCAATAGAGAAGGTGATGGGCTGAAGAAGAAAGGCGACCTTATTTAACGTTGCGGAAAATGACAACACAAGAAGAAAAATAGAATGTTTGAAAGGCAAAACCAAGGTGGTAATCGGCGATTCGCCGAATGTGAAAGGCAGACTCAAATGATTTCACAGACTGAGGTTCAAACACTTGAAGCCTAGAGCATGAAAGGTGAGCTGAAGCACAAGAGGCGATTCGCCGAACAAGCTGAGCGAACCCGACTAATGTCACTGAATGAGACATGCTTTGAGATTTTTGCTCAATTTGGGGAAACTATTAATAGTCCAAATGAGAGAAAAATGAGAGAGTTCTGAAAATTAGAATGAGTGAGAAATATTTTGAGTTTTGAGAGAACACATGACCTTTGTGAAGAACACTTTCTAGCTTTTGGGGTTTTTTAACTTTTCCCTTGAATTTGATAAATTGAAATTGAATCCAAAGTGGGTTTACTTGTAATTGCTTAATTTCATGCTACCCATGGCTGCTTTAATGGAAGGTATATTTTCATTACTTTTTGTGATGAGTGGCTAAAACTCCAAGATCTAGGGGTGCAATTATGGGGTTAGGTGTTGATTTAATGTAGTGAGTATTGTGTTATGCTCTGTTTTTCTATTGTTCATACTTTAATTTGGAATAATTAGCATGGGGTTAATTTATGAATTAAGGATGCAAACTTAATTCCTACTTCTGATATCCGGTCGATGCTTGAAATATATTGATTGGAGTGGGTAATTCGTCCACTACTAGCAATTTAGGTTTGATGTCTATAACGTGCTTGAAAATAGAGGTTATGGGTTTGATATATTTGCCCTATTTCTTCCTCGAAAGAGAGATTAGGGTAAGGTATTGTGATTTTTAGATTGACAATTAGATGAGACCAAAAGGAGATTCTATGCATAAATGCTTTGCGATAGAAAGATGATTAGCTTCATTGAAGATGACCTAGCATATTCACGAATGTTCATCACTATAGAGTAGCACAATTACCCCTATGTGATATCAATTTCCAATCCCCGCACCCCTATATTGCTTGTTAACTCTTGAATTCTCCAAAGATTTAGTTGAACTGTGACAATTGATAACCAAATATTTTTATCAAATTGGTGGAATCATCCACCCAACAGTAATTACAATTAAAAATGAGAAATTTTACAACCCAAATTTCTTGATAAGCATTCTCTACGATATACCATTCCTTGTGGTATACGACCCTGACTCTTAATTGGATTTTTATTGACTACGACGGATGTCCCTTTTAATTGGTTTTAAGGAGTACATTTGAGCGTTATCATCATATTTTGGCCTTAGTCTAGGAGAGAGTAGTGTTGCCTTAGACCCATGCACCTTGTTACTTTGGTATGTCTCCAATGTCATTTGGATGGACTAGGTCATTGTAGACTGGAATAATAGACTTGGCTCTGATAGGATAAGCCTTAGTTTGGGTGGTTGGGCTGCTTGTTAGCCTTTCTATCTACTCTCCCTAATTTTGCGACTCTGAGGCGTTACTAGAGGTTATGTATATTTGTGGTATTGGAGTGATTCCGGCTTGGAGCCTTTTGTGATATCATTGAGAGTGGACATCGATCTACGGTGGCTTGGAGCCTACGTGACATTCTTTTTGGAGTCAATACGCCATTGTACACTGTTTCTAGCTAGGAAGATGATGACCCTAGGAGTAAACTAGCTGGATGGGCGGCCTAGATATCTAAGATCCTATATGTAGTGGACACACCCCCGAGTCACTCTTGCTAGCTGGCCTTATGCCCTGGGAGTGGACTGTATGGCTGGGTGGCATGGGTTAATTGTCACTCTTGCTAGATGGGCTTGGAGTTGACTAGTTGGGTCTATTGTCACTCTTGCTACCTGGGCTAGGAGTTTACTGGTTCTTTGTTACTTAGGTTGGGAGCCTGGGTGATGTTCTTGGATTTCGATATGGGTTATTCTTCTTTCTTATGGACTTAGCTATTCTGTGTACATGTCAGTCTTATGGGGGTCCGTTCAGATTTTATTTGAACTTGCGCACGAGTGTACTTTCTGGGACAATGGGGTCCAGTTAGGTTTCGTGTAGATGTACTTAGATTTACTTTTTGTATGCTCGTGTGCCTTGTTTTCATGTTCTCCTCGACCTCTTTTTATGTCTAGATTTTATCTTTTTTTTATTATTTTTACCTTTCTTGATCAGTTGACTTATGATGCCTGATGAGTACCTTGTTTTGGTACTTATGCTACACTCTACATCTTTTCATGATGCAGGTCCTAGCAACTACCACCGGTAATCGTTCGTTCCGTTTTTGCAGCTTGTGGATATTAGAGACGAGGGTGATCACTTGGTGTCCTTGACAAACATGTCTCCTTCTGTACATAAGTTAGCTTGTCTTTTTCCATTGAGATGGCTTGTTGTGGTCCACTTTTGGGACTTGAATTTATCTTGTTAGACAACTCTGTACTCATAAATTCCTGGTTGTGGAAGGGTTTCCTTTGTATATACTTTTTGGTTTGCTTTTCGTTTCTTTCTTTTCTTATTGTTAGTATTACTTTCTATGTAGTTCCACCCTTGTACCCGCTACTTCAAATTCTGGGTACGTGTCGTTTTACCTACTGGTGGATTTTAGTAGGTGTCATCCTGAATCGGAAAGTTGGGTCGTGACAGATGGTCGGGACAAAATTAGCCACTACGTCAACTTCGTTGCCCAAAAACTCTTTCATTGTCTCCGGTCAAAGAGGGACAACTCTTGACACCCAATTTTGACCCTCCAAAATTACATTTGATGGAGTTTCTAAGTTATTAACAAAATATTATGTTATTCTTACCATCATTTTTAATATCATTATTATACTATCATTGTCACATTTTTAGAAATACTAATATAATATTTTTCTTAAAAAGTCACTTCTATCTCTTTGTGTTTCATTTTAATTGATTGTTGTCATTTTATTTCAAATTTCATACTTAGTAAATTAATATAAATCATTAGCCAAAAGTTTTAATAGTATTACTTCTACATACTAATTATATATTATATTAGTTATTAAATTACAAGCTCAAAGGATTTGATTTAAAGAATGAAAAGACCCCAGAAATACTTCAACAATTTGGCTACCAAATAATAATCGAAATCTGAAAAAGAACCCTAAAATAAGGGCCCACACGCAGAAGCCCAAACATCAACCCATCAGCCCTCTTCACAATCCCTACTATCCACTTTATCCTCATTTAACTACCTAAAATAACCTTTTTGTTTTAGATTACTTAGGGTTTTTGTAACACACCGGAAACTAGTAGGCTAAACTAGAGCTTAACGTGAGGGTTAGAGTCGTAAATGTACATTCCCGTACCTAAAAATATAGGGTTTCGTGTTAGAACATCAAGGTACAAACCCCAAGGAACAACCATGGGTCCTTGAGAAAGACACTTAGAGGCTACCTGGGAAGTGACCCACGGAGGGCACCCACGCCTCATTGGTCAGGCCACACCTCGTGGGCGAGGGGCGTAGGTCAAGGCCTGGAAAACAGTTCCAAAACCTCAACCCACGGTTCACCAGCACGACACGTGAGTCCATCCACGGACTGTGGTCGTGGGTTCGTGGGTGAGGCCTGAAACTGCCTTGTGGCAGTTACACTTAGGGGCACTTTGGGGTTTTTCATTTTAAGTTAGTATTAAGTGACATAGTTTTACACTAAATTAGACTAAATATATAATGATTTAAGACCCCCAAATTAAGTAATCTCCTTCATAATTCCAAAATCCCAAATCAAAACCAACTTTTCCCCAAAATTCTATCTCTAAGAACTTCAAGGAAGAAGAAGAAGAAAGTAGAAGCTAGGGTTGAAGGAGAAAGATTTTCTACTCAAATTCATTGGGATTCATAGCTAAGGTATGATAGTCCTTCATCCATAGATAGCTTTCATCCACGGTGTAACACCCGGTAAAAACTAGTAGACTAAGCTAGAGTCTAATGTATAAACTAGTAGCCTAATTAGGGTTTAACCTAAAGGTTAGAGTCGTAAATAACTCCCGGCACTCAATATATGAGTTTTTGGGTTTAAACGTCAAGGTATGACTCCCCAAAGACCAACCAAGGGTCCTTGGGGAGGACCCTAAAAAATCCCACAAAACTGTCCAAAACAGTGGCCACCCACGAAGGGTATCCACGAGCCATGGATGGACCCACGCCCCGTGGGAAGGGGTCGTGGGTCAAGGCCAGACCTTCCCATGTTTTTCAAGCCCCAAACCCAAACCACGGTTCACCAAAATAGGTCGTGGGTCCATCCACGGTCCGTAGATGGTGGTCGTGGGTGAGGGCAGGAAACTGCCTTTTGGTAGTTGGGCTGAGGGATAGTTTAGGGTTTTCCTTTTTAATTAATTGTTAAGCGGTGTATTTTTTCACAAAAATAAACTAACTATATAAGGGTTTTAACCACCTAAACTAAGTCATCAAATCATAGCCATCAATTCCCAAATCAAATCAATTCCCTCCCCAAATAATTCTCTCTCTAGAGTTTCAAGGAAGAAGAGGAAGAAGGTGAAGTCTAGGCTTGAAGGAGCAGCCTTTTCTTCTCAATTTAAAGGTGAATCTTCTATAAGGTATGGTAGTTTTTCATCTATGGGTAGCCTTCACCCATAGAGTCCCTTCAAAACACAATTTCAGAACTTGAAATTCCCCCAAAAGCTAGGGTTTCACTCCAAGTCATGGATTCCTTTTCAAAAAGGATTTCAATGATTTAATTTCTTTAAATTATGATCAAATTGATGATCTACTACTGTTTTATGATGAATTCCTCAAGAATCCATGAATTCCTTTATTTTCTCAAAGTGGATCTTAAAGTGTGGGTATTGATTGATGTTATTAGAATGTTGTGGAATTATGAATGTATGAATTGATTACTTGAATTATGTTATTATACATGTCTATTGTAGTAATTCTAGATGTGTTGGTGAATTATGATTCATGGTCCTTGAAGGGAAAATCATGAAAATATTGTATGATCATGATGTTTAAGTACATGCTTTATGAATACTTTGAGAAGAAGGACTATGATGTAATTGTGGTGTTGTTGAAAGACTATTCTCACATACACACACCTATGAATGATGTGTGAATGAATTTTCTATGATTATGTTAATAATGATGTGTTGATTGAAAGACTATTCTCAATTATACACTAATGAATGATGAAGACATGTTATGAAAGGTTTTCTCACAATATGGAGATTCTTAGGTTGAAAGGCTATTTTCACCTCTTGAATCTATGAGCTATCTTATGAATGAATGTTGGGATGAGATGGATGCCATCACGTGAGTTGAGGCAGGGTATCTAGTAACAATCTCTTATCCCATAATAATGAACTAAAGTAATGAATGTTAAGTACTCCGTGGGGAATAAAGCTAAGCACCGAGTGGTTATTGATAGAGATGGAAACTCATACGTGAGTTGAGGTGGGGTTTCTAGAAGCAATCTCTTGAGATGGATGACCTCACGTTAGTTGAGGCGGGGTATATAGTAGCAATCTCCCTATCTCATAAACTATGTGCCCACATAGGTTACTAGCTAGTGGATCCACCTAAGCTAAATTGACGGTTCTACCCTAGGCAAGTAGGAATCTCTTATTCGGTGTGGGTAACATCGGGATTCCATGATTTGCTCACATGGTCTATGTCGGTTAAGGATTTCCCCTACAATGAATGATAATGAACTATGGCTTCTCAAGAATGCACTACTTAGTGTGGTTGGGGGTATGGGACTTCATCCATGCATTGCACAAGAAGGCTTTGAGAGTAGTTATGGTGTGTTCCTTTATGTTATGATGATTCATGAAATGAATATTCTTATGATGATACTACTAAGTATGTTGACATGGAGGCTAAATGTAATGAAGTATGCTTAATGTGAATTGTTGTTATGAGTTGCTTTCCTTGATATTACTTAGTAATGTGAAGGTTTCCTTGTCTATGAGTATTAACTAAAGATGAGAATATAGAATGGTAAGTATAATTATGGTGACCTAAAAGTGGTACTTAGTATAGATGGAATTATGGGATCTTTATCTATGCATTGCACAAGTATAACTTAGGGTTACTTATGAGATGGTTCTATTTGATATGATGATGTAAGTATTGACTATGATAGCATGAACTATGAACTATGAACTATGACTACTCAAGAAGCTTTACTTAGTATGAGTAGGAGTATGGGATCTTACTCATGCATTGCACAAGTAGACTCTGAGGGTGCTTATGGTATGCTTTTATTATGCTATGATGATCTATATGTTGAATATGCTTGTGACTTATGTTTTTACACTAAAGTTCATGATGTTTCTC
>JAJONR010009946.1:0-34733 GCA_029582245.1 Solanum etuberosum
AAACATTTCTACCACAATATGAAATATTTGTATTTCAATTGCTTTTTTAGTCTTTTTATGATTAAGAAGAAGATGGCATTTAATTATGTGCTTTTTCAGTAGTTTTTCCTTTGATGTTATATGTGAATTTCTGTATTGATTTGCACAAGTAAAATAAGAAAAAAAAAGGGGGAAAAGCTTAGGGAGGTAAGGAAGCAAATTGTAAAAAAATATCGTAAACGGTAGAAATCTTTATATATGAAAAAAATTATACTATTTGATGTTAGAAGATGTGATATTTTTGCACAATTTTGGTCGATTCCCTAAGAATATATGCAGTGTTTGATATAAATAACTACAAGCATGAGAAACTAAAGGATGTAGTCGTAAGCAATATCTTTCAAGGGCATACCTACCAGAAATATTTTAGTTGACTTTGGCAAACAATGATATGTGTTATAGTTTATTTCAGTTGAGATATCTTTATTCAATAATAGACTAATAAACTTATTTTTCTTTTCTTTTGGATATTTTCAGCGACGTGTTAGTATTAGGGTTTTGTATATGAGGTTTCTCATTGCCTACTATTTACAGCCTAGGTTGTTTTGTAAGATGAGGCTAACTTAAAAGATAAATATGATATTTCCTGTTATATTTTCAATACTAATATTGTCTAAATAAATGAAAATTTTGGTATTATTCTGTTGCTTTTGCACAAGTTACTCAGGTTATGTATATTATGATATTGGTTTCATTGTATCTGAAAGCATAGACAATTTATGACGCATAACTCGTGATCTGTTGATGGTTCTTTTCTGATATGCAGATAATATATGAAAAATGTAGATATAAAGTTACGTCTACAACAATTGAGAGATTATTCTATAGGTGAGTAAGCGTTTTTACAGACTTACACCTATATTATTTGAATCAAAAAAAATTCATGAACTGATCGACATGTTACATTATCAACTTATTATTGAATGTTGAATCTTGCAGATTAAAAACAATACATCTTAAATTGCAAATAAGGTTGTTTCAAAAGAAAGTGACAAAAATAACTGAAGAAGAATCTTCAACATTAATTGTTTTGTAATAATTTGAATTCCATATTCCAAATCTGGAAGTTAAGCAAGTAATATGGTTAAGGATGTTTTTCATGCTTATAGATAATTAATTGAATTGGTTATTACTTTTATTTCCTTCTGTTTTGTATCTATCGTCATAATTACTTTCAAAGTTATCATAAATTTATGTTGTTTTCTTTTCAAATTATCATATACTTGGACTTTGTTTTCTTAACATGAGCTCAAACATATAAGATGTAGCGTTGGGCCGTTAATTGGGCCCGTGCTGAGCACGGTCATACCTATCTAGTAAATCACAATATACAGAGCATCAACAGTGCCAATCAATGTGACAATCAAAGGAGAGCGAAAAGTTTGAAGAAGCATTTTGGCAAGGTGCAGGTTAATATCACTTTTCATTATGGAGCCGTGGTATCCGCTGCAAAACTTTAACTATCAGAAGTTGTTTCTCAAAACAAATTAAAAAAAGAAATCTCACAAACCAAAAAAAAAAGAACACGAATAAAGGAAATAAAACAGGATAAAGCTCAAAGAATTCCTTTAACTGAATACATAGCTCTAGTGCTCGACAAGCTACTCAAATTAACCTAGCACATAAGCAATTAAAATAGTTATATTTGATTTAATAATTCTATTCTAAATCAAAAAATGAATAAGTAAATAAATAAAAACCAACATGGCTCAAACCCAAATAGCTCACACAAAGGCTTCCCTAAGTTAACAACCCAAGTCTGGTTTCCTTCTTTCTTAGCTATCCACTCATCACTTGGTATATCTCACTATCTTTTCGATAAATCCCAAATTGCTATATACTTTTCATGAATCGTGATTTTATTTTTCTTTTAATTAAGCTTTGAACATTGTACTATTTAAAAGTTACACACTGGTCACAGCTCATAAAATTCTTTGTTCTTTTTCTCTTTCGTTTTACACTTGGTAAACCTGACTCCTTTCCCACAAACTCCCTCTACGTTTCCCACTTTTTTCCTTGGTGACGGGAACACCACCCTCAAGGTTGGAGGTGGAGAATACTTTCTACTAGACTATCCCTACCTTATTTGCAACTTAACTTCTTGTCCCTCGACCCTAGTTTTATACTATAAATTTAAGGTTTTGAGATGTTCAAATATGTTTCACACACTTCAATGAAAAGTAATGCTTTATACAACTAATCATGGGGTTCAAGCATTCAAATACTCAAAATTTCCTTTCGCAACAACCTGCATAAAATGTTACTCAAATTGAAATGACTTCTTAAGACCTTAATTATATCACATAAAAAAAATTGTACCATGAGATATGATCTCTAGTAATCTACCGATACGAGTATGTCACAGCCAAACTAAGATACTGAAATGGAACTATGTATCAGTATAGCTACTCGCATTAGGTTACTGAGCTAGTGGCATTGGTGTACCTAACTGAAGCTTTCACAAGTTCCTGCACCAAACAACCCTTGCCAAAATCAAAACAAACTATAAAACACTTCACTTAGAAAGGGACTAGAGTAACTCGGGACAGTATTTGCCAATTGAACCCCACAGGGGTTAAGTTCAATTGGCAAAGGTTGAGGGACTTGTGTCTTAGGCCACAAGTTTGAGCCTTGCGCCAAGTGAACTAATTCCGGTGTACAAGTGGAGAAGGGTAGAGTGCAGGCCCATCATCTCCGAGTTTCTGGGGCTGCAGTAGGCCTAAAGGGTTGGATCCAGACAGATTTCTCAGTCATTTAATAAAAACACCTAAAAAGGATTGAACCATATAGTCACAAAGTGCTTGTCCCAAAAATTGGAAGAATTGTTCATAGGGTTTTGAAGCTTCATATCTGACGTTTAAAGTGATATTTACTTCCTTTACTCCACTTAATCTATGGTATGGAGTTCAATCAAGTACCCTGTTCCTTTACAAAAATGATTCCTGCACTTATTAAGTAGAACAGCAATTGGAGGATTCGAGGTCTTTAAAATCTGTCTTACAGTTCTAACAAGATAAAACAAGTAGAAGTGGTAGACGGAGAAATAAGTTCCTGATTATGTACCATTGCAGTATTCTTGGAGATTGGCAACAGCAACTTCCAGTCCTCTACTCGCAGTTGCATTTCCGACATTTGATGAGACGGTCATGGTTTGTCCTCCAATATCATCCTCAGCAAATGATCCTAGTATGTATGTGGAAAGATATGTAACTCTTCATAAAAATCAAGGAAAATGAAGAAAAGAAGTGCTAACATGAAGATCCCTGGAAAAGAAGAATATTACTGAATGTAACTGCAACTAGAAAAAGACATACACTCTTGTATACCAAGAAAGAAATCAAAGTCAAGTCCATTTCTTTTATCTAAAGAGGAACATCACGGAAGGAAAGGATAAGAAATCCTCAAACAAAAAAGAGCATTGTGTAAAGTGCATGTATCAGTAGAATTAAGAGATTAAAAAACTAAGTCTAAAGTAATACGAGCAATAAGAAGAATGAATAGTGATTGAGACAATTGGTCACTGACCAGAACCTGCAAAATCCAACTGTCACACTATACCACTCTCAGATGCCCCTCCAGTGGAGAATTTGTGTGTCAAAAAAGGGTCACATGAACCCATGGTCATCTGACTAAAATAGATACATTAATTGTTATAATACTTAAATATATCTAGTATTATCTGAAGGCACGATCAAAAGAGATTGAGTGGTTCACTGGTTGAGAGCTATTCCTAACTCCATCAAGTCAAGGGATCAAATCCCATTACTGCCATTTGTTTCTTTTTTTAAAAAAAAATCTAAAGCAGCCTTCCTTATAAAGCTGCCCCCTTCATTTTTGTTTTTTTTAATTTCTCTGATGATATTTTTGTGATAATATAACTAATTATCTTTTGCTCGCCAAGTTGTTGTCATCACAACATAAAAACTTATTTTCTTTTAAGAAAAAAACAAAGATATGAATCCTCTATTCCAATTGTTCCTTTGGAATTTATATCTAATCTTGAAAAACAATGGTGCACCCGTTGTCTTGAAATCCTGGATTCATCTCTAGCCCGCCCAGCCCTCAAAAGAGAACGTAAAAAGGAAAACGAGCAGCAGGATATTCGCATCAGCTATTCTATCATGCTATTTACCATAATTATGACATATCCCTCAGTAATGGAAAACATCTGCAGAATGCAAGCCATTACACATTTTAAGGCACTGGGCCAAAATGATTTGTCGTTCACAAAGTCTCCCCATGATTATGAGATGATAATACAGAGATACAGATCTTATGCCATGGAAACCTCATGGGAAGACAAAGTGTTAGCTTTGGGTAGTCTAGAAAGGAAAATTTAAATCCAGGGTCTACACAGGAAAGAGAGAACCCTGCTTCAGGCTGCTCAATGCATTGCTGGGTTTTTTCAGTTTTAGGAAAAGGGAACTGAACAGGAACAGAAAGAGGACAAAGACAAGATAGAGAGAAAATAAAGAGATTAGATTCAGGACACTGCTATAAAACTCTAAATTTGAAGTCTACTGTATAAACTGTAAATTAAAATTTCAAGAAAAGAAAAAAGGCAAATGACATGTTGGCATCTTTCTTAAAACTAAGAAGCAGACGATTTTCTTCACTTTATACATTGACTAGTAAACACAAGGAGTTAATACAATTGACAGCTGAAACAATCATGGAATTTTTTTTTAGGTAAAACAAGTGTGATGTTTACAACATGAGAATATCGAGGAAGCAAATGGATCTCACTTAATTTTTGAGCAATCGAAGCAGCTTCAGCGACACGACTATCATCAGAAAATAAAGGAGAAAGTTCCATCAGGTCTCCTGGACTGCCATTGAACTCCATCAAGTACTATCAAAGGAAGCAACTAATACTGTAAGTTTTAAAATGAGGATAGAACTTGTTTTACAGCATGGACGAAGTAAGTCAGAAGTTCTTTTGATAACCGAGAAGTTAGTCAGTAAAAGTTCACCTTTATGAGCTCTATCGTCTGACTAGCAACTTCTCTCTGAGCATCTGCACTCTGAACAGAAAAGGAGATTCAATATATTCTGAAAATGCTAACAGCATTCTGTGATGACATGGTCTCAAACAGATTGGAAAACAGATCAACATAAAAATTATCGAGTTGAGCAAAAGATTCTCTTTCTTTCTACTCATAAAAGTTGGCATTTCATTATCAGTAGAAGAAACGCAAAGTAAAAGTGGAAGAATATTTTTCTGGAAGAAAAAACAAGTTGCACTTGACCATAAAATAAAAACATTAACCTTAATCAAGCATCAAAACAAGTGCTTACAAAACTTTCAAAAAACAAAGAAGGTATTAAGCAGCTATACCTGTAGATGATCTCCTATTTTGGCAGCCGTTTGACCCACACTAGATATACGCAAGTCCAACCGTGCAAAGCTATCAAACAAGCCGTCTACACCTTTTTCCAGCTGCACAATATAATGTTCTTAAACTTGAGGCCTTTATTTAGGTAAAAGGAAGCTCCACACAGCATGAAGGATATTGAACACATTTGGAAGTACACAGCGAAGAAAGAGACACCGATCGAAACAAGTGGATCAAATCTCATTTTCATAAAACAAATTTCAGAAGTATATTGAAAACAGCCCCATACATACTGTGATTTTACTCAACATCATTTTGTCATTATTTATTCCATCAAAACACTTAGTAAGGGGCAGAGTACAACACAATGAGGTAATTTATTACAAAGATATTTTCCAGAAAAAATATTTCCCATGACTGAAATATTAACTTCATCTCATAATGGCCACAATACTGAATTCAATACACTAACCTCAGAAAGTGTCTTCCGGTGCTCTGAATCTTGGACAGCAACTTCCTTTTTGAGATCACTAAGGTTCCCATCAATCTTTGATTAAATATGAGGGGATTAGAATAAAAGTCATCAGTAAAAGTATTATCTCACTGAATCCACATATAATGCTTTACTATACCTGTTTTCTGAGATCAACCAATTGTTTACAAGAATTCTTAAATAAGGATAATAAAGCATTAACTTCAGGGAATAGGGGACTTGACAGTCCTTGTGCTGACTTTCCCGCATCTGGTGGTGCTCGCAAATTCCCATTTGGTAGAGCATCACTTCCAACACCATTTCCATGCCCTTCCGCGGAATCTGATTCTTCTTCTTGATAAGAAGGCAATATCTCATTCACCAAGTTACCAAACAAGCCATCAAAGGAGAAAGCCCCCTGCATTTAGTAAATAGAGCACATTGCTACCAGTTAACTAAAAAATTTCTAAAGCTTAAGTTGGCATAATCTTCCAGGCAAATTAAATGGTATCCAAGGCATCACCTTAAAATCATCTATGTCAAGAACAAGCGGATCAGAGTCGGCAGATGCAGATCTTGAAAACCTGTCAGCATTCATTCCATCTCTAGTCTCTCTCATCTATTCTAAGTCAAAAGAAAATGGAACCAGAAATTATCTCAGTCATCTTCACTAAATAACCGGATTGTAATCATTTGACAAGCAGGAAAACAAAGTTAAAAAGTAGCATAAAGTTGGTGTACAACAGAAGAACTGTGATCAGTCCTCATTTGTTCATTGAAAACAGCTATATGACAGACAACTAACGAAGAAAAAGGTAGCAACAAAAAAAAGTGAATTTTACTAATATAAATTATGCAAGGGAAAAACAAAAGCCGCAAGACTTTCAGCAATTTCATACAAAATCAAAATTCAGATGAGATATAAGTGTGCGTATTTGCCATTTCCATTAACTACTAGATCTGTCTAGACTAACCTTGTACTGAGCAGGGACACCTTTTTACCGATTAAATTCTAATTTTATTAATAAGGGCCCATATATGAGAGGTATACCAAAAAAAGTAACGAATATAGAAAGATATGATTCTCTACGAAAGACATCCAATATTCTACAGAAATAGGAACTTCATAGGTGCAAGCAAAAGACATTAAAAACATGAGGTTATTCCTCAAATGTACAAAATCAAGCTTTTTCCCTACAAAAACTCTCTTATTTCTCTCCCTCCATATTGTCCATATGAGTGCTAATGAAACAACATGCCATGTCTAGTACCTGGCATAGTCCATTGTACCATGAACTATCTTAAGATCTCCCACCCATACTCGTGATGCTCCCTGACAATTCAGTAAGAGGTGATCCACATCCTCTTCTAAGTGTTTACCCTTGAGCACAAACCAACATATGTAATCGGAATCCCACTCTTTCTCAAGTTTTGAACCATCAGAATCACACCTCTAACCGCCAACCAAGCAAACAAAATTCATCTTTCTTGGCACCCTGGGGATTCAAACTAATAGATGAAGGAAACTTGATTTCTCAAACTAGAAATGTACAACAATAACTCCTCACAGAGCAGGGACAGATATTTGTTCTTACATCACCTTCAACTAAATTTTGACGTCTCATTTAAAACAACCAATACCTTATAGCATTTTATTCTACCTTATAGCACTCATCCTGATGTTATGGATATCAATGATACATGTGTCCAAAAAAGCATCTAACCATCTATAGGCCTAGTCCTAGTTCGAAGAAATTCCAAGGTGATTCATAAAAGAAAGAATTGAAACAGCCCTTGTCGCTAATAGGATAGTATGTTCACAACTGCCAGAATAAGTCATACTTCTGGGCCAATCAAACTCACATGCTGGTGGGCAAAGCAAAATCACAACATTAAACATCAGTGGCACTTGCTATTATTATAAAAATTTCGCCTGTGTGAGCTCGCTCACATTGCGGTCCCAAGCCAGGATAAAGGAGGAGGGTGGTCAATCCGAAGCAGCCTCTCTACCCCAGAAAGGTAGGGGTGAGGTTGTGTACATCTTACCCTCTCCAAATCCCACTTGTGAGATTACACTGGGTTTGTTATTCTTGTTGTTGTTGTACTTAGTATTATTATAAAAATAGAAATAATGGAAATGGAAAGCTGAAATGGCATATGACCATGTAATGATAATTCCCACCAAAGTTGTAAAGATCCATCCGGCATTGTCAAATATAGTCTGGTTGGAGTAAGCTTGTATCTTATCTTTCAAACTAATTACCAACCGCATAACTAAGCAAGCGATTCCTCCCCTCTTTGTATGGAAAAGCTTTTGAAAGCCTATTAGTTAATATTAGTAAAAAAAACTAGTTAAGGGGTTCGTAGTTGTCGCAATCGGTTAATTTAGTTGATCTTGGCTTTGCAGCAAGGAGACCCTTTTCTTGTATAGCTTCTAAAGGTTCCTTTAGTTTCTCTTGGCTTTGAGACAATACCCTTTATTTTATTTTTTTTATAAGACAAGTTCTATTAAAAAGGTACAAAAAGGTACCAATATGGTACAAAATCACAAAAAACCAGCAATAACCACAACAAGGTAACTGCATTCCTCCCATCTACTCTAGAAAAAACATATATTGTTCCATATTTTCTATAACATGTCTTTTAGACCATAAATACGAAGTTAATAAGCATCTATTTTTAATCCCGGATACATGATGCCTTTGCCCTTCAAAGCAAATCCTATTTCTTTCCAACCATATCGTCCATAAAAAACAGAGGAATTTTTCTCCATACTATCTTTTGTTTTTTGCCATTGTTTGGTGTTGCCATGTCTCCCACAAACTCTTTATACCCGGAGAGATTTCCCACTTGACACCATATATGTTTAGGAAGATCTCTCAGCACTGTCTTGCCACTTTGCAATGAATGAGTATATGATTAACCGTCTCTGCCTCTTTTCACATGTAACACCTATTACATAGAATACTTCCTCACTAATGCAAGTTCTCCTAAGTTATGCAAGCTTCCTTTGTTGCAAGCCAACTAAAACAAGCTACTTTAACTGATGCTTTTGGATTTCCATATATTACTGATCGTCATAAAGCCCTTGTAACAGACTATAGCATCAATTGACTGTGAAAATACCATCATTGCTTGCTTCCCAGATTAATGAGTCTTTCATGTTGTCCTCCAATCCAGTGTCATCAAAAGCAAAAAGTGCAAAAAAGCTCTAAGGCTTATTGGGGCTTTGACTGCAAACCGCAAATGAAGCATGAGCTTTAATGAAAAAGGCGCAAAGGGAGACACAATACAAATACATATATGTTTAGTTCAAAACTAATAATTATAAGCGTGAATGACAAATATATGAACAAAGAAATATTAAAAAAGAATTACGATGAAGTGAAATATCAATTGTTTGGGGTCGCCTCTTCTGAAGAAACTCATTGGCAAGTAAAAGTATGTCTCAAAACGTTGATGATGACACTGAACCGCACATTAAGCGAGGCAAAGCACTCAACACGTTGTGAGCCTCGCTTCAGGACTCAAGCGCGCCTTCGACAACACTGCTCCAATCTAACAGTGTCCAATAATTGCATCAATCGAGCAAATTCATATACTTCCCATTGAGAGACCCCTCCTAAAGATAAGCTGTCAACCAATGCTTTAGTACAAGTCTGATACCTTTCATTTTGTTTGTGGAGCAGCTATACAAAACAAAGAACTTTGATCTACAACTTTCAAATTCCCAGCCATATATCAGACAAGAGTTGGGCATTGTTAACATTCCCTAGTTTCAGTTTCACAAATGATTATATTGATTCATTAATTACTGATTGTGCTCCACACTCCCCACTTAAAAGAAGATTTAACTGAGCATGGAGCCCACATGTCTTTCCAACCACACTTGGCATCTATCAACTGTTTCCATGATTTTTGTTGTCATCATTATATCTCCAAAGCCGTTTAAATAAAAGGCTTTTGTTATGCAACTTTAGATTCCTCACTCTCACCCCCTCTTGGAACACTTCCTGCCAAAAACAAGGGACCTACTTCTCATCCTAGGAGTTAGCAGGTAGAAAGAGTCCCCTCTCTATCTTTTTTTTTTTTGTTTTCTTTCATTTGACCATATGGAACTTTTGTTATCAACATTGCCTTCCACAGAAATTTATACCTCATAGTACTCAAATTCTTCTCCACTACTGTTGGCATTTTAAGAGAGACGTCAAATAAGTCGGTATACCATCCATGACACTGTTGATCAGTGCATGTCTACCCCCAAAAGATAAATGTTGTCTCCCATGGCACCAGTTTACTGCTACACCTATCCAGGGCCCCTATCACATCTTTGAATTCTGTTTGCCTCCAGGTGGTAGGCCTAAATAGGTGGTTGGTAGTTGCTCCACCTTACAGCCCATAACATCTGTCAGATCATCAATACAATGCTCAACACTAATACCAAACACATTATTCTTGGTTCATCTACAAGCCTGATACAACCTCAAAAGCTAGTAATACTCCTCTGAGATGTAAGAGTTTATCTTTTTTAGCCTATGCTTCTTTAGCTTATTCTATATATTATAAGTCTTGAGCAAGATGTTGAAGAAGCCATTGTCGACAGATTTCTCTCTAATTTACAAGCCAAAGATGAACAATGTATTGTCCCAAGATTGAGGATTGCGGAAATCTGATGTCCATCTTCTATTTACTTTTCGCTGCATACTTCCTATACCTTAGATGAGTACAAATGTTGAATGGCACTTAATGTTGCATCAGAGTTGCGTCGAGATTACGCGTCATACACATAACATAAAGTTCATTCTGAATAATGATGTTCAAATATCCAAAATCTTGCTAGTCTTTTAGGGGTTGTGAGTATCTGCACCATCTAGGCTCTAGATACAGCACTAAGGTTTTGGTTCCTACGAATTCAAATTTGGGCAGAACGATGGCTGCCTTGGGAAAATCATACCTTTCTAGCAAAAGTAAGTCAACCTTGTGCAAACCTACTTGTGAAAAAGTAATCATGAAATTCCTCTAGAATAACACTGAAGGGAAAAGAGATATTACTTAATAGTAGGGTTTAGACAATACTCTCCTCACCATGGGTAATTTGGGTATTAGATTCTGTCATCCTTCAAGTAGGCAAGTGATTGTTGATGATTTTGGATATCCTCCAACAAACAGAGAGTAAGTGGAGGGGAGTAACTGCAATGTACTACGGGACTAAAACATATGATTGCCATTCTTTAGCTTTTTCTACATCTTAAGTTAGTGGAGTATGGAGAGTTTTTCTTCTTCTTCATTTGGGTAAGTAGTGTAGTGGACTATGGAGAGGAATTGTGGAGGGAAAATTGAGTTCTCCAAGTTCAATAATTTCATGTTAGAAGCAAACTTTGAATTTGGCTTATCAACTCAGTGTCAAAGACTCTTCCGATGGACTCTCTCAAATTTCACTTTTAATCATCTCTCAACGTGTGAAGTGAAAGACACGAAAAGTCCCCTTGCAATAAGCTCTCAACACCAATAAGTATGTCCACATGACATGTTGGTGATAGTAGAAAATGGCATGTGGCGAGCAAGGACAAAAGAAATTCATTGGAACCCCTTTACATGTTATGGTCATTTTGGATGGAAGAAATAGAAATGATTTTAAGGCTATGGAAAGTCTCATTTGGGAATCAAAGGGCTCCATTTACTTCTTATCTAAATACATAATGTTGAAATGTCTAGATGGTTAGATAAGTGACAGCATAGCTTTGTAAATTGTAAGACCATCTTTAGCAACATCGCCTTCTCCTTCTGATTTCCATACATCTCAATATAGGAATCGGTTTAAGGCACATACTCCATGCTGCTCAATTTTAAGTGCAGTATGCCATTGTTCCCTCCCACCTTTTAAGCTGGTTGGGCGCTTATAATATTGCTAATTTCAAGTTTCGGCATCATCATTTCTCTTAGAATATCCTAGGATTGCAAATTCCGTCGTCCTATTTATCTTTTTCACTTAAGGTAAATTATTTTACTAATAATGGCAAAATTTCTGGTATATAAGCAATAAATATACCAAAAAGTAGAGAATTTACAACATTTGTGGTCCTATTTATCTTAGGGTCACAGAGATCTACTTTACCCTATGTTTGGTGAAATAACAAAATTTTCAGATACCCAAAAACTAGCAATTTCAGAAGATAAAGCAGCAAATTCCTTCCTCTTTTAAGAATCTGATCTGTTTCCCAATAAGTGGAGAATACTAGACACTGCCACTTCAGTGGGAGTAGATGAGATATCATCACCGCGTCACTCAACATCAGAGCAATTATTAACAGGCAAAAAGCAGAAACACAGAATATAAGCATAAAAAAAACTCCACCTAGCAGCCAAATGTACAGCAAAAATAGCAGCCCAAGTAACATCAAGATGTCCATAGTAAAGCAAAATGAAGGAACCAACTTTTTTAATCCAATTTCAATCTAGAACAAAGATGTGAAATTCAGTTGAAAAATAATAGCAAATAGAAATTCTCTAAAATATATAGTTGCAATAGCAAAGATCAACTAACGAAATTGTAATTATATCCTTCTTAACCACTCAGATGTGAAGCTGAAGAGTATTGTTCCTCACAACAGACTTAGAAAACTAAAAGTTTCAGATTCAAACCCTTCAATTGCAGAACTTTAACAGTAAAAAGGAAAATCAAACAAAACAAGAGCTGATCGCTACTAACATCCAGTTAAACCTGCAAGTGAATTACTTTTTTTTGTTTTTCCATAGACCCAGTTCTATAGCAATTTGTTAAATAATCAATTGCACAGCAACACAATTGCAAGAAGTACAAAACATATATATTGAGTAACTGTTTAGAGAAATAACTCGCCTCTTTTGCTCAATTATGCTTGGAGAAATGCTGAAATGGAGTTCGCTTTGTTTCCAGCAAAATGGCGATCAAGATGAACTGTCGAAAATCTCAGGAATAACAAGAAGAAGAATACAGCTTTCCTTGGAGTAGAGCGAAGAAGATCTCAATGAATTCACTTTATTTGTTTATAAGTTTCTCCGTTGTAGACCGAGAACTTCATCAGGTAGCAGAAGAGTCATGGAGTAAGGGACAACAAAGGAGAGGTTACAGGTTGGATCCAGTCATTTTTTATGGGCCGGGTTGGCCTGTTTACCTGGTCTCTTCTTTTTCACCTCGGAAACAAATGGACCTCTTTTACTGTGTAATTCAGTCAATTACATTCAAATTGTTCAATTATTAATAATATTGAATAATATAAAGCTATATATAAACAAAAGATATAAGAGAAAATATTTTATTTATTATAAAATATAATGAATTCATAACACTCTCTCTAATGTCCTTTAAAAGATAATGTGTCTCATTATAACATTACTAGGTTAAATTTAATGAAAAAATCTAGTAAACAAAAATAGTACATATATCTTGTAAAACACTTCGAGTGTTGCCTTATTAAATATTTTATTAGAAAAAATTAATAGGACAAATTCATAAATAAGGGAAAAAAGTAGGATGCGTATTTTACTTCTTCTTCATAAAAGTTTTAATTGATATCTGAGAGTCTATGCATTTCAATTTTATATCTTAATTTTTTAAATGTTGGTGTTGGTAATGCCTTAAAATCAATCAGTGTTTTAAAAGAGGGGGGGCGTGAGGCGAGGCATTTTACTTAGCATAGGGCGAGGCGTAAGCCTCGAGACGTGGGGTGTAAGCTATATGGATCTTTAAATTTTTAATTTATATTATAGTATAATAATATAATAACACAAAATTATAAAAATAAAAATCAATAGTTCGAAATAATTACAAATATGATTAAATAAACTAATAGAAAATAAAAGTTCTAACATGATTATACAAGTATAAATAATCTAATATCGTAACTTTCTAACAATAAGAGTTTTTATTTCTCAAAAATATTTTTTTATCATACTATACGATTTACCCCCCCTAAAAGAAAATAATTAATAGCCTTACTAGTATTATAATAAAAACACAACTCCATCATGAATAAAAATAAAATTACTTTCAAATAGCTAAATAAAACATAATAATTTTCAGACATATGACAAAACCATGAAGGCCAATGATAAGTGAAAAAGTAAAATTTCGCGACGTATTTATAAAAGAAATGTTACGTAATATATAATTATTTTTACAGTGTTACCAAATAGGAAAGATACAATACTAAAACTTGTTATTTGAATTATTCTCAATCTTCTTTATCTCTATAGATTAAAAATTATTATGTATCATTCAATTATTCAAGAATTATGAGGGTCAACAATGTTAACTAAATATTGTAACACATAATTTGTGTAAGATCTGTTAGGCGAGCCTCGAGCGTTGGGCGTTGGGCGTGCTTAGGGCGTACAGTCGGGCGCTTAGGGCGTAATTCTTATAGAACTAAGCCACACACTTGAGTCTCGGGCGTGTTGCTAGAGTCCCGCCCTAGGGTGAGCCCCGAGGAGAGTCCCAATAGAGTTTTTTAAAACACTGGTTTCAATATTAACACTTGAACGGATTTGTTGAACACCTATCTCACCATTTTGTTGAAGATCATATGTAAAAAAAAAAATTGGTGCAATATGATTTATTCGTTCTTTTGATATATTTTTTTAATTGAGCTATGAAGCAATATTATTTTCATACAATATTTTGTAAATCTTTGTTTACATAGAAAGATCACATAATTGCAAAATATATTGAGTCATCAATCTGAATCATACGCACTATCCGATGACTTCATAAATGACTATTAGATTTGCATTATTTAAAGAAGTGGCAACTATTTATTGTTTCATCGAATATCATAACATAATTACACCTTCATATGTTAATATATAACCTACTTGAGATCTGACTTTAAGTGGGTAGACAATTATCTTGCATCTGCATAATCGATTATTTCTTACTTGGATGCATTAAAATAAAATAATTTCAAATTAATTATTCCTTGAAAATATCTGAATATATGCTTAACACCTTTTTGGTGTCTTCTTGTTGCAGAGAGTTGAATCTCACCAATAAACTTACTGCAAAATATATATCTGATTAGATAATATTAGCAAAATACATTAGTTTCCAATAGTACTAATATGTGAGATTTTATAACCATTAAGTTCTTATCCTTATATTGATATTAGAATATATTTTTATTTATGTCGAGTAATCTCACATTCATTGAAATACTTAATAAGATCGTTTTAAAACCTTTTAAATTATTCAAAGATTTTCATATAAATTTTATTGTCTATTTTAACTTGACAACAATTTTATCATACACATTCAATTTTTCATATATAGACCAAAACAAATCTTATTCATTCACCACATGAGAACACATCCTTCATATAATAATGTCTGAATTTTTAGAAAAAAAATATTCCCAAGATACAAATTGTATTTTACATTTTGTGATTTTATTCTTTTCACAATAACCTATTCCTACTTCATTAGCATCTTGTTGAGACTTGAGTCCAAAATTATCATTTTTTTATCAGATGAATAAAATATATTGTCACGATCCGAAAATGAATGTGATAACACTCGTTTATTTCAATCAAGACAAGTCAGCCTCAATCCAACAAAACGAAAAGAAAATGAGGAAAGTAAAACAAAAATAACATAAAAGCGGAAAACTTATTCATTATAACAATAACCCCAAAATCTGATTGTCACGTGTACAAACCACTAATACAATAAGACAGAATTTAAAAGACAATACAAGTCTCAATGGCTATGATTCTAGAATAGAAAAAAGCATAAATAAGGAACAAGAGGCAGCTACCTTTCAAAGTCCTTTGACAGCCTCGGAAATAGGAGAAGAAGAAGAAGATCACACGGGTCCGGACTCAGAACCTACACAAGTGTAGAAGCAAGGAGTGAGTACAAAACAACACGATACTCAGCAAGGAACCTACTAAACAAAGCAAAATTAGATAGAAATTGAGTAATCATTTCATCCCAACAGAACCTCCTCATACTACAACTTGCATAGAAATCAGCCCAACCTAACAGTACTACAACATACATCTCACAAGGTTTAACAATCATAGTCCAGTAGTCACAGTTCAACAACCCACGAGTATTAAGTATGTCAATCACAAGTATTAAGTAGATCACCCATAAGTATCAAGTAGATCAACCACAAGTATCAAGGAGATCAATCACAAGTATCAAATGCATCACTTTCTAGTATCAAGTTCCTCAAATCATGGTAATCAAACACTTGCCGGAATCACTTCCCATCAGCACAATATCACTAGCTGAAACCATTTTCCAGCGGTTTTATATCATATTACTAGTTGGAACCATTTTTCTTCGCAGTTATATCACATGACTAGACGGAACCATTTCCCTTTGGCTTTATATCATATCACTAGCCGGAACCATTTCCCTTCGACTTTATATCATATTACTAGTCGGAACGATTTTCCTTCGGCTTTATATCATATCACTAGCCGGAACCATTTTCCTTCGGCTTTATACATCACTTGTCTAATCTCGGTGCACAACAATCAAATGCAAATAAACAATTTCTCACCACAAGAAAGAGACAATAATTCAAGCAATTCAAGGCAACAACAATGACATCAAGGCTTTTCATCAATCAACAATTTAGATCCACAACAAGCCAAATCACAAAGCATTATGATCAATCTTTTCTAGCATTTCATTCATTGTGTTTAGTAATGTAAATTAAAAGGACAACTTATTCAATTTGGGGAGACCAATTATATTCGAAGCAGTATTCTAATATGCATAAGTTGGTGAATATGAAGAAAAAAAGGACGATTATTCAAATTTTAAAGTACAAAGCCTTTAATAAATTTCATTAAATATTTGATTTGTTATGTTATAACTTGTGGTTGTTTAATTGTCACGCACTCTCACGTGAATCCTCACGACTCAATGATAAAAAATTCATTAGAGAAGGAAAGAAGATAGTCATTGCAACAAATTCTCGAATATGTTGCTTTATGATAATTAATTTAAAGATGATCATCATATAATTAACAACTTATTGTGGTGTTATTATCTTCTCAGTATCTTCCTAGCTATTTGTATAATTGTCTTATTTTTCATGTTTTTAGTTATCACTTTTTGTTACGAAGAAGACCATCATTTAGTAATTAATTATATAGTTTGAACTTTTGTATCAAAACAACTTCGATATTGTTGTCCAGTTATATATTTTTTACTTTTCTATTTAATGCGAATAAAAAATAATAATTAATTAAGTAATCATTATTAGCGGATTTAAAAAGAACAATAGTCATTAGTCAAGCTATTTGGTTATATATTTTATGGTATATAGTAATTATATTTTGCTACAAAGATACGACTACTTCAATCATTGAATGTATAAAAGAGAATTTAAATACACTTTAATTACCTGCTTAGAAATTCAAAAGTCTATAATTTGAGAAAAAGGTGTTTCAATATTTCAAACACCGCCTTTTTGGGTTTCAATTTATATATTTATTTTGCCCTAGTTCAATAATAAAGAACAATTCAAAAAAAATATCAAGTAAAACTTATGAGAAAGAAAGAGTTTATATAAGAAGTGTTGAAAATATAATTAAATAATAAAAGTGTGTTCTCTTTAACAACTTAAACTTTTAGATGAGATGGTCACACTTCAACATGATATCAGAACAAGTAAAGATCGTGAGATCGAATCTCATCGCCAAGCTTAACCTTGCTTTTAGATGAGATGGTCAGAATTTTGTTTTTTAAAGGTATGTACGATATTTATGTTTCTGAATTGGTATAATATGTATCCCGACATTCTATTTTAACCATAGTAATATATTTGACGTTTTAACTGATATAAGAAATCTATAAAAACAAAAAAAGCACTCACGTTGCGCGAAACACAAACAAGTTCGCCAATTTAAAATAGGACTTAGCACTATCTGTTAAGTAATCAAAGGCATGTATGATGCAATGAAGTAATCACACTTTTTTTTACTCCTCCCAAGGAACTCTATCATTTTGCTACCGTGATGACTCAAACTCACAATTTTAAAATTGAAAGTGAAGAGTACTCACCATCCAAGCAACTCCCTCTCGTCACTCAGTTACATTTTAGTTATGGAGTGCTTTTCCAAAAGTTTCCTAATCCAACTGGGCCATGATGTCCGCAAAGGACACACTTCTTTTCAAGTACAACACAAATGAGCTTAAGCCTAATTTTATCCTTTTTGTACCTAACAACACAAGAATAAGAAAATCAATGTACCAAGAATTAGAAATTTAATTCTTACCACCTTACAAAGTAGCTAGCTATTAACATTTGCTCAAATCTTCTTTCACAAGGGACTTCATACTTTCTTAGGTACCTCAATAAATTCGCTCAACACCTACTACCTCGTACTAAATTAAGTATGGGTCATATAAAAAAAAATATCACCTAACAATAATCTTAATTTCTACTAACATTTGAACTGTTTTTTCACTTCATTGACCATTAAGCACACGCTTGGGTGCAAGACATTCTTCATTATCTTGCATTGATAGTCTTTTCTTAGAAAAAATAATATCTCTTGGAGCCTATGTCAAAGTTTCACATAGTTTCAAACTCTCTTTTTATGACTAACTATTAACAAATCGTAGCAGTAAGGGCCTCTTAATATTGTGTTACAAACAGGGGTAATTGAAACATAACAAGTGGTGGAATGTTAAGTATTCCTTCATCTTTTATCTTTAATTAGAAATCTCGAATCGGAATCTCCCTGGGTACCAGACAGCGGGTTGGAAAAACAAAAGGAATAAAGAAAGATAACAGGTCAAATCTCTGGATTTCACTAGATTAAAATCAAGCCATTTCTACAGTTCAACTTCAGCAAGTCTGTCCCAGTCGATAACTTGTATTAAAATGTGACAACCAAAAATATATATAATTTTTTTTTTATCAGTACACTAACCAAACCAGCTAATATGTAACACGTTATTTTCATAGAGTCCTTCATCAGTAACCATGACCTATTGACAAATCCATGCCGAATTCATCAAAAAATGCAGTAACTTTGAAAAATATGACAAGCACTATCGATATTTTTTAAGAGTCCAAGCAATATAGACCGTCGAATTAGTGGGGATGGAATTGGAAGGATGACCCCAACCAAAGCACACATGATGGCCGACAGTTTCATGCAGATGTTGAAGTAGAATATAAGTTCTCCACAAGACAACACTATTATATTGTATAGAAAAATGATTTCATTTTGCATTGAAGTTAGTGCAGTGTGAGGGCATGGGGTTGGAGTAGAGTTGGAGAAGGGGACCACTCAACCTTTTACTTGAACCTTCACCTTCACCAATCAAATGAAGCACAAACCCAATGGAATACTATTCTCAACATTAGCCACAAAATTCTTCTGGCCAACCTGTTATCTTCATTTTTAAAAATAAAATAAAAAAATCTCTGTTACAAATGAGAAATGCCATTATTAAACAGGACATAAGAAATCAAATGAATAACACCACTAACTGCAGCTTTTTACTACTCCCAGAGCCTCAATATTTGCTCCCGACCCTAGTGACTCAAACTCACAACCGGTTCGAGGTGGTAGGGCAAAGGTGGAGAGTGCCCTCACATTTCTTCCTCAAAAGGCAGTATGATATGGCAATGAATCAAAAGCAAATAGGTTCAAAACTCAAAGGACACAAAAACACTAGATGATTCTTCACATCTGTCCTAGCATTGGTAGATAGAGTTACCTGATACCTGTTGTTGGTGGGAGGTGATAGGTATCACGTGGATTTAATCGAGATGCATGAAAGCTGACCTGAACACCACGGTCATAAAAATAAATTAATTAAAAGAACACCTACTAGGCTTGGCTTCTTGTGGGAATAGGAGGGATCAATAATGCATCATATTATATACTCCCTCCGTCCCATTTTATGTGAGGTGGTTTGACTAGGCACGGAGTTTAAAAAAGAAAGAAAGACTTTCAAAACTTGTGGTCCAAAATGAATGATAGAAATTTGTGTGGCTGTAAATCATTTCATAAGGGATATTTTATAGTTAAATTGTTACTTAATATAAAAATGTGTCATTCTTTTTAGGACTGACTAAAAAGGAAAGCAAGTCACATAAATTGAGACAGAGGAGTAATAGAGAATAAGTTTTAGAATGCATACAAAGCAAAATAAATGAAAAAAAAATGAAGGCATGAAGATTGCATGTAAAAAGGGGAAGGGGACCACCCTACAGACAGAATCTATTGGTACTTCCTAGACAAATAATGCCAGACACAACCTTATAATACACTATATATAAAAATTATAATGATGGAAAATTATCTCAAAACTAAAGCTGATTTCCTAAATCAGGATTTAAACCATGAGGTCCCCCCCTCCATAATTGGCAAAATCAATTGGTACCAGTCATATTGTATATAGCATGACCTAGCTATTTACAAATAAATTAATATAGTACTACTAAGTGTTGAAGGAAAGGGACTAAAGCATTTCATTAATGCAAAAAATATAACATAAAAATTGTACTTGCCATAAGCTACTTGCCATATAAAATATTGAACCAATGTATATCAATGAGGTCATCCTCATTGCCCTAGAAAAAGGGAGAAAAACATGGTGCTCATCACGTTTTGCTGTCTTCACAGCCATGCAAATATATTTCAAAAATTTAAAGCCAAGAAACACATCTACTTCAAACTTCAACTGATATATGTGTTGCAAAAAAAAAGAAATATATATGAATTCGTAAACTAATCCCCCCAAAACAGATTTCAAGTGTGTAGTTACAGTTCGCAAGAGCCATGTAAAGCATCTCTCGAAAAAGTCTTAATTAGTGCCAGAGATACGTGTGACATCAAACATATCTCTGTAGAGGAAAAAGGAGATTCCTATAGCAAGTAAGTAGGTGGATCTGTACTGCATTTCCTCATCAGTTTAGACAGAACATGTAAAACATATCGCAAGGAGCGGATATAACGTTACAGTTGTGACAGCAAACAAATGATTATAGATGTTCAGTATAACTGTATAAGACATGAAAATATAGCCATATGAAGATTCTAACAATTGGGATTAACCGAGATGTATAATGGTGGTAGAGACCAGGACGAACAGACAACTGCCTAGTGATCTAAATGGCTACACATAACTCTTGGAATCATATGACGAAGTAGATTTCTAGCGCATATACATGTACTACAAACAAGATGCTAGAGAAAACTATTGACTGATTCAAACAGAAGTGATTGAGTGCTTGAATTTGTCCGGACAACTGAAAGATCTTATCCTGGAAATCACCACAATACGTTAAACAGAATTATCATTGAAAATTAGGTTTTGAAAATGAAGAGAATGGGAAAAAGGAGCTCCCTTCAGTCCAAGCAAGGAAAGAGAGGGATAGAAAACTATCTCCCGCATCATTCACTCAATCACAGTAGCACAAAACCTATCCTTTCTACTGAGTGGTTGGATGAATGAGTCGGCAGCTAATTCAACCCCATTTCTCCTCCGTGAGTGGGCTGAAGGAAGCTCTCTTGGACCATTCCTCAATTCACAAAACTTTTACAATTAACTTCTTCAACTGAACAGCCTTAGTAATTCACCAAAATCATATGTCGAATAGAATATATGAGATTCCGAGGAATAAATATACTAACCTCAATCTACCAATATTACCTTTCCACAGCTTACATTCAACTCCCCCCAAAAAAATTAGGATATGTAACCAGTCAGTAATAGTTCACAACAGTTCACCATTATATCTCAGAATCAAATTGCAGAGAGTAAAAGCAGCCTGAAATGAAATACGAATACAATAAACACAACCAAAATCATGTTTAAATAATAGCTCAAGGGTAAAGAACTGAAAACCAAAAGTACATCTATTTTTATTTTTTGTGAAAGAAAAAGCCCCTTGTCCCCCCTCATCTCTTTAAGAAAAGAAAAAAACACTCTTAACAGTGAACTTATGTTTCTCATTATAAATCACAACAGAAAATAAAAACTTTTTTGGTCACACACCAAAGTCTCATCTGAAACCTGAGAAAGATACTCACAATAGCTACTTTTACTTTGACAAACACAAATTAATCAACATGGAACAGCAAAATCCATGGCAAACTTTCACATATAGAAAAAGTTCACTATACAAACACAATCTGTTAACTAAGCAGAGTCAACTCTTACCACAAACCCTATAATCAATAACAAAAATTTCAAAAATCAATCAAAAAAAAAAAGAAGACAAAGATCTCTAATTTACCATTCTAATCGAAGAAATACTTATCTGTTAAGTGATGAAAATCGGCGAATACACACAGTATATGTGAAACCCTAACTCTCCAATACTATTCGGTACGGGGGGAAAAAGCTTTGGCAGCAATAAATAGAAAGAAGAAACATGGTTTTGGATGAATGAAAAAACAAAGAAATTCAGAAGGAAAGGGAAATGAGATAAGGAAATTAAGAAATTGAACGGAATATAAAGGGGTAAGTGATGGTTGCACTAAATACGGAGAGTGTATAAATACACAAAGATGAAAATGAAAATGAAAAGTCGCTTTCGCCATGAGAGTGAGGTATGAGAAAGCGACATTGTCAACAAAATCTTTCACATTTACAACAAACATTAGAAAATATATAACACAAAAAAAAAAAGAAAAAAAAAGAGTTGTAATCTTTATTATTATTATTATTATTATTATTATTATTATTATTATTATTATCAGAAAAGGAGAGAACATATGAAAAAAGTGAAAAAAGGAAGAAGATGTGGGGGTCATTTCATCTGCAAATTCATACCTTCTGGAGCGCATTAACAAGTGAGTGAGGAAGAAAGGAGGTGGAGGACAGTGAAATACACATTGTAGATCAACGGTGTTTAAATTAAAATGTCTGGGACTGTTCAACTTTTGACCATTTTTTGTAGTCGATTTATGACTCTTTTTACCCTTTTTCAGCTTCACCAAACTGTTGTAATTTGTAACAAAGTTGAGGCTGCCTAACGTAGTTGAGCACCTTTCTGATTCATCAGTGGAAAACTAAAATTAAAATGTTATCAAAAAAAAAAAAAAAAATTTTTTTTAAGCAGATTAAAAGGAAAGGAGGTCATTCTTTATGAAACGGAGAGAGTATATATTATCGGATTCTCAACTACACACTTATAACTCTCAGTGGTTTAATCACTCCATGAACCTTTTTAAAAGTGAAATATATACCCCTTAAAAACTCAAGCTCAAATTTGTATTAGGTAATAATATGCACGCGCCTGCCACGTAATATTATTATATATAAAATAAATTAATTATATTTCTATATTTTATATTTTTCTTTTTTTCTCTTTTTTTTCCACTCCTCTTTTCCTTTGACGGCTTTTTGAAGATCGACAACGGGGATACTATACTGTCCATGGCTACCTCATCCTCTTCGACTTTCATTGAAATTTTAAACACCAGTGGAATCTCGATGTTCTCTTTTTGAAGCTAGAGGCGAAAGAAAAACTTTGTCGCCAAAATTTCTTCTTCTTCCGTTGCTATAATATTTAAAAAGAAACGAGTCTTTGGAGAATCACTAGTAAACGGCACCGACTTGCTATGATAAAGGTACCGTACTAGCAGAGAGACTAAAATTGATTTAGATTTAACAATGTTGACATGAGAAACTCGATTGATGCTTGCAATAATTTCAATAAATGGGTCTTCTAAATCAATGGGTGTATTATCCTATAACACCCCAAAAATTTCTACACTAAGGCCTGAATCATTATTTATTTACATGTAAGGTCTTATCAGGTGATTCTTAAACTGTTCATAAGTGTAAAAGTCAATTCTTTAGTGTGAGAATGAATTTGGATATGAATTAAGGTCACTAGAATCCCTTAGCACAAAGTTGAGTTGAAATCTTCTTTACCGATTAAGTTTTGATATAAGATTCTACTTAGGTCAACTTCAAATGATCATATCTCTCATCTCATAATGAATTATGTGACCCACAACCTATCACATTAAAGGTCTTTGAGTCCTCTTTCCGACGCTACCAAGTTTGCCTCATTTCAAGTTTGGAGTGAAAAGTTATGACCGTTTTACCAGAGCCTGTCATATCAGAGAAAAGTTGACGGCAGCTGTGACGGACCGTCAACTTTGCAGAAATTTCAGTGTTTCTGTCGTTTTTGACGATGACAGTTGACGGGCCATCAGGTCCTCCGTCAGGCGTGACTCGGATTTTGCGTTTTCTGATTAATTAAGGGTATTTTGGACCTTTCCCATCTACTCTAAGCCTAAATCCCGACCTTTTTTCACCTTATTAAGGGTCTGAATAATGTTAAAATATTCTTTTACGTTCTTTAACAGTTCAAATCATTAGAGCAAGGTTTCAAGAGGAGAAAAAGCTAGGGTTTCTAGCGTTCTTCAAGTTTTCATCGATTTCGCCAAGAACTTTGTTCTTCCCAGGTATATAAGGCTATTCATAGTGATAGACTGAGTTCGTCCTCACGCCCTACATCTCAGATCAGTCAGTAAAAATTTAATCTAGGTTTATACCCTTAGTTTTGAGAATTCTTGATATGAGTTATGTTATTGATTCTGAGTTGTACATCTTTGATCATAAGTTGTTTTATATTTATATATATATATATATTATTATACATCAATAATACAATTAGAAATTTCTTCATTGTATCAGAGTAATATAGAACTTTTCTTGTTGCTGACTCTCTCTACTTTCTCACTTTACCATCTCATATTCCATGAAACTTAATTCAACTAATTATCTAATTTGAAAGACACAAATGATGCAATTTATTCAGGTTTTAAAATCAACCGGAGACAACAAATGCATCATCATCTGCTAAACTACTGCAAAGACTGTTAAAACTAGCACTAGAAAGGATGTTAACTGTGAAGATGATTGGGTGGAGAAGGATGTATTATTAAAAAATGGGACCTTAGGCAGATCGTTTGAGGAGAGCATGTACTTAATAGTAGGATGCAAAGCTATCAAAGAGACGTGAGAGTTTTTGGAGGAAGAGCCACAAAGGACAAAAATTTCCAACTTAAATAACAATTGCAAAATGTTGAGTTGAAAAGTAAGAAATTTGATGATCGCATCAGAAAGTTTAAAGCTACCCGTGATGGACTTGTAGCCATACACAAACCTATTGATGAGGATAGTGAAGTTATCAATTTTTTTAGAGGCTTGGGTCCCAAATACAAAAAAATCAGGATTGTCTCATTACATAAGACACTCTAAATCACTTTGTCAATGCCCTCAAATGATATAGGATGGAAAAAGAAGTGTCACAACAATAACAACAGAATTTTAATATGACATTCTTTGCTCAAAGAGGCAAGAGAAAGAGAATATTATTCCTAAAGAGGTTTAGGTAATAGTAATTTCAACTCCAACAAAAAAGGTTTCAGACCTGCTGGATAAGAATATAGTGATGGACAAAAAATACAATAATCAGAGTAATCAAAATATTCAAAGTAAAAATTAGACAAAAAAAAAAATACACATCTAAGGCATGTTGAATTTTGTGGTAGGCATAACCACACTATTTTAAAATGCTTTTAAAAATATAATTATTCATATCAGGCTGCATATAAATTAACATAAGCAGTAGTTATTGTAAATATGTAGAACACATTAGTAGAAAATGACAACATGTATGTGGACTCAAGAACCAAAAGTCACATGAAAAATAACTCAAGTAATCTAATTGATCTATAAAATTATGATGAATTCGTTAAGATCATTGTTAGTAATAGATTAAAGTTAGATATCACATATATTGAGAATATACTAAAATCATGATTGAAATTAAAGGAAGTGCTTATTGTTCCTAAGATCACTAAGAATATGCTTTTAGTTCATAAGATTTCAAAGGATAATTCATGCACTCTTGAATTGGATGAATTTAACTTTGTCATAAAGGATAAGAAGACAAGAAAACTACTGCCAATGAATCTAGGAAATATGAAGAAAGACAGAATTATGAAACCATTGACAGATATAATTGCTAGAGGTTTCTCTCAACTTGAATGGGTTGATTTTGAGGAGACTTTTAGTCCTATGGTTAAAGGCTACAATGGTAAGGGTGGTACTTTCAGTGGCTGTGAGTTCAAAATAAAAAATTAAATAATTGGTTGTCAAAAATGTTTTTCTACATGAATATCTAGTGGAGGAAGTACACATTAGTTAATCTCTTGATTTTACTGATCATAGGTATCCAAATCATGTATGTTTCTCTAAAGAAGACATTGAATGACCTTAAATAAGCACCTAAATCCTGATTTGATAGATTTATCTTGCATTTGCTACATCTTGGGCTCTTATGCAACATAACATATTCTTTTTTGAAGAAGAACAATTTCTTTTCTTTTGTATGTCGATGATATTATGGTGATAGAAAATAATCCAGAACATGTCTCAGAGATTGTTACCAAGCTTGAAAAGAAATTTGCAATAAAAGATCTTGGACATCTTCATTTTTTCTTAGGATTTGAGGTAACTTCTCAAGAGGATTACACTTAAGTCATGGTAAGTATATTTTTCAAACTCTTTATCAAGACAGACATAATGCACACACCTCTAGCTAAAAAGCATGGACTACATAAGGTTGCTAGAAGTCATATTGATGTTAAGCATGCAATACTTTACTCACTAGACCAAATATAACTCATGCAGTCAGTTTATGCAATACTTTACTCACTAGACCAAAAAAAATTAAGTGTTTGACAATTCACTAAAAATGTCTGCGTCTTAAAAAAACGAAAAATATTTTTTTCAAGACTAAAATATATCTTCCATATAAACACATTTACCAATATATCCCTTATTAATTAATTAGCATATCTTATAAGTTTTGTTAAATTTTATTTTTTTAAAAATATTTTTTATTTTTATATTTATTTTATTTTACATTTGTGTATTATTATTTTATAATTTATATTTTCTATATTGTCTTACGTATTATCTTGCAGAATTAGAAAAAAAGAAGAAGGTAACACCAATATTTTGTAAGATTAGAAAAAAATAACAATTAAATTTCTTTGCCCCTCTAAGAAAAAGGTAGAATATTGATTAGGATTGAAAATTAGAATATCTACATTTTAATTTAATAAAAATAAAAATTAAATTAATTTTTTTATAGTAGATATTTAAAATTGTTTCTCTCTATAAAGTAATCTTAATATTAAAAGTACATTGGTATTTTTCTTTTTTCGTAATTTGACTTTCAAAAGCACTTTCAGAAAAAGATTAGTCAAACACTATTTGCTTATCAAAAACACTTTTCAAATGAATTAGCCAAACAAAAATTATTATTTTTTCAAAAGCATTTTTCTGAAAAGTTATTTTAAAAAAGTGATTCTAAAAATAAACAGTTTTGAGCAGCAATGTCAAACAGGCTCTAAGAGTATGTGTTGACATTGATGTTAAAACCTGCTTATTTTTAGAAGTCCTTTTCTAAAAATAGTTTTTTAGAAAAATGTTTTTGAAAAATAATAATTTGCCTATGTCTAATTCATTTGAAAAGAGTTTTTGATAAGCAAATTATGTTTGACTAATCTTTTTTAAAAAGTGTTATTGATAGTCAAATTATGAAAAAAGATATGTATCAACGCACTTTTAATATTAAGATTATTTTATAGAGAGAAATTATTTTAAATATCTATTATAAAATTTCTAATTACATTTTTATTTTTATTAATATTATTCATAAAAATAATATTAAAGATTAATGTAATATTGACATGATGATTTAAATATAATTAAAAATATCAAGTAAAATAAATTTAAAAATTATTCCACAAATTAAATCACCACATACAAAAAATGCACCACAAAAATAAATAAAATCATATATTTTTTTTTCGAATCCCACAAAAGCATTGTTGTTACCCTTTTCTAATCCTACAAAATAATACGTAAAATAATATATAAACATAAAACACAAAATAAAATAAAATAAAATTTTAAATCAAACTTAACCAAACTTATGAGATATGCTAATTAATTAATTAGAGATATATTGATAAATATGTATATATGTCAGGGGAATTCTGGTCTTAAAAATAATAATTCTGGTGCGGTTTTTTTAAAGCTTCTTCCCAATAACAAAAAAACTGTATTTGCTTTCATTTAAAAGGAGTTTTACTTATTTGCCAAACACTTAATTTTTTTTAAAAATGTTATTTTTCTCAAAATAAGTGTTTTTGGTCTTTCAACGACAATACCAAACATGCTCCAAGTTTAAGTATTGTATAGCTAGAATATAACTCTCATTTTACCTGTATTGGTTGTAATAGGCGGCTAACTATCTCCTATAAATAGGAGCATATGTAATCTCAATCAATATCAATAATACAATCAATTCTGTCATGAGATTTCTTCATATACATAATACAACCATATCTTATCATTACTATATTTGTTAGTTTAGTCCTAATAGATAGGAGCAAAGTAGATTGATGTTTTGGTATTAAAAAAAGGAAGAAGAAAACATTGCACATTGAAGTGCATGCTAATTGATTTTAAAATATTCTAACTTTTGAGCAATAAAAAATGAAGGATAGGATAAAACAACCAATGGAATCTAAATGTCAAAATCATTTTTGAATAGTATATAATAAAAGTGGTTGATATATCTAAATCAAAGAGTTCTCGTCATGAGCTGTACATAAAAATGAGAATTAAATATGTGAAAGCTTCTTATTCCATCACAAAGTATATTATAATATCATTTTTTTAGCATATTAGTACCATTGTTATTGTGTATTTCATCTCATACCTTATCCAGTTGTAGTTAATTGTATACTAAAAAAAGTTATATTGATAATTTTTGTCTCACGTATTTGGTAACAAGTCAAAATCACAATGTTATTTGTACCCACCAATACTCGGAGCCGGAGCTAGGCAGGGGTTTATGGGTTCGGACGAATTTACTAGCTTTTCGTAGACTCTATATTTGTATTAGAAAATTAAATAAATATATGTATATTAACACGTGAACCCCCAAACAAAATTGATTTATGATTAAAAAAAATGAAGAAAAAAAGATAAGTTAAACCAGATGAATTCAACTCCTGATCATTTCATTTCTCTCCATTTTTTTTCAGGTTTTTATTGGGATGAAAGGCACATGCATGTCATAAACTTAAATTAATGGTTGAAATAAGTCTTCATCATTATTAAGATCATTAATTACTTTCATATATTTATTTTTAAAATACCTTTTTTAATCTCACAATTTTAGTTGTACATGATATTTTTCCTAAATATATTTAAAAAATTTCTTACTTGTCTTTCGTAACAAAAAAACCGTACTTGCTTTTAATTTATTTTTTTGGCTACTTTTTTCATCCCAAATTGTTTTTAGGAAAAAAGCTCAAAAATATCCTTAACTTACTAGAAATGGTTTTAAAATGCCCTTCTTCCACTTATTGATTTTAAAATACCCTTAACATTTCCTTTAGGTTAAAAAATACTCATTATTTAACAAAAATACGACATGAATTTTCTTTAGGTTCAAAAATGACCATTAAGAATTGTGGGATTGTCTTATATTTTGGAAGTAATTATCTAAAATATTTATTATTTTATTCATGGTTAAGACTTATTTTTATTTTATTAAATCTCAAGCATTGATTTAAATCTATAACATGTGTACTCGTTCAAATAAGAACTTTGGAAAATTGAGAGAATAAAAATAGAAAGGAGCCAAATCTAAACCAGATTATTGCAGTATTCATAATTACTCCAAAAATATTTTTTCTTACAAAAGGAAAAATTAGCGCCAAGATATAGTATAAGAGGAAGTTTTTCAGATGGTAAACACCATTCACTTTCAATCTTAAGATAAGAATGTGAGTTCGAATCACCAAAAGAGCAAAAAGGTTGAAGCTGTACGGAGTTAAAAAAAAAGTGCCACAACTTTGTTGTTAATTAAAATTTGATAAATAAATAAATAAATACAAAGTTTGGTTCGTTTAACTTTGTTGTTAATTAAAATTTGATAAATAAATAAATTATTTGTTTTGTCTTTATGCATAATTACTCGTTCTATAGCTAACAATGATTTAGCTAAATGTTATATTATTTGATTTTAAATTTTTAGATGCATCCATTCATTAAAAAAAGGTTTCTTTGCATTGAAGGAGATAAAATTGTTGATTAATTTGGTTAATATTGAACTTGATAAATGAAGTGGTTGAATAATTGAAAAAATTACATTAGATGAATAGAAGCGATGTTAAAAAGAATGATCATGGTGATTTGGAGATCTAGAGCAGGTCTTTCTTGTATATCCCTTGTGTCGAGAGTTATTTCCTTGAATATCAACAGTAGACAACTGCGAGGAGAGAAATTGAAAGCCAATTGACGGTAAGGAGAATAGGTCATTACAAGAAGAAAAAAGTATCTAAATACACATCTTATTTTATCATAATCTCTAAAATTTCCTACCATTTAAAAAATTTCAAAACTTCCCTCTCGGATACATCACTTCCCTCTCGCTGATACATCTAACATCCCTGTCCTCCTCTCGGATATATCCATCCCATATGTATTGTCCTATCCCCTTCTTGATACATCCCTCTCTCTCAGATACATGCCTCTAGTGATGTATTTGGAAGTCCAGTAATGTATCCGAAATTCATAAATTTTAAGAGATTTTTGTAATTTCAAAAAAAAGTAGAAAAATTATGTAATTATCTCTTAACACTATGAGATTTATACAAATTATACTACAAATAGAATGTTAGTTAATCAAAGGTCCAACTGATCACCGAAAAACTCCTTACTAGTCCACCGCTTTCCAACTTGTATAATGCATGATGCATGTGCTATTTGTCCCTGTTCTCATATGGTTCAGTACACATCTCGGAGTTACTTTAATCATGTCATTAAGCCCATTTAATACGCTTTACACTAGACACTAGAGTACGTAGGATTTTAAACTTTTGTTGATTTGAGTTTGAGATTCTACACATTAAATTTGACTTACTAAATTCATAATTATTATTTACTCAAATTATATATTACTTCGTCCGTCCGATTTTATGTGGCATCCTTTTCTTTTTAGTCCGTCTCAAAAAGAATATCATCTTATTATCACTAGAAACAATGTAACTTTAAAATTACCCATTTACCCTTAATGAAGTGATTTACAACCACATAAATACCTAAGAATTGTTTTAGATCACAAGTTTCAAAAGTTTTCCTTTTTTTTTTTTTAAACATCGTACCAAGTCAAATGATGTGCCAGCCTTCTGTTAGGGGGTTCAGACAGAAAATTTTACTATTTATATCTGGTTAAAATTATTTTTTATGTATATATAATAGATGTCGAACCCCCTTCCATTAGTTTGTGTATTTAATTCTTCAGATATTAAAACCCCTTATTAAATTTTTTAGCTCCGCCATAATATACTAGCCCTACATCGTCCTCCCTGCCCTAGTAGCAGATAATATGTTCCAATAAGCAACAATCATATGGGGCCTTATATATGCAGGAGGGGTGTGTTTTATTGGTTTGAGCTCATTTTCCAAGAGTATATATCATCTTTTCAAGTCCTTCAAAGGTTGCTTTTGGAACATGGTTAATTATTTTCACCCTAAAATCAATATGCAAATACAAGTGTACTGTATTATTACATAGCAGTAAAGTTCAGACCTTCACAGTTTGACCATATTTAATGGTCCTTTTTGAGACACATCTGAACTAGCTACCTACACCACCGCTTTTACCTGATATTGTGCTTATATTGCCATTTGCCAGTGTCAAATACACGAGTCTCGACCGATAGAAGCGCGGAGCTAATAGTCTGAATGTTGATTCGATCAAACTTAATGAATTTTTATAATAATATATTTGTGTTAATAAATTCATTACAATTGAAATTATCGTTTTAAAATTTAAAACTCATAAAGTTAAAATTCTAGTTTCGCTTACGTGGAGAGATGTGTTATGGTAAAAGAGTCACGAGGGCTTATATCCCTTCATCATACACATGTAATTGCATTGTATTATTTGACGGGCTTGGCTGAAGAGAAGTATAAAGTTTGGATGTAAATTAAATAAATAAACCAATTCGAGGCGCATTATGAAAGATCTAGTTTCACTAGCATTTGACTATAGATTTTGGGTTATATTTTGAAATTTCTCTTCAAATATCTATTTGGTCATAATTAATTATGGATCAAATATTTTTTAAAATTGTTTTTAAAAAAAAAATCAAGTTCCAAAAAAACGAGTCTAGATCATTTCAGAAAAACTTCACTTTCACTCACAAAAGTTCAATTTTTATTTCCAAAATAAAATGTATGTCCAAACGTATTTTCAAAACTCCAAAAACTCATTTTTCAAATTTCAACTTCAAAATTTACAACCAAACGGAGAAGCTCAAATAAAAACTACTAAATTTCTCAGCTGTTTTTATTTATTTATAGAAATCTTTAGTGAATATTGAATAAATTATGTTTGAGATATTATTTTATTTATAGAAATCCTTAGTGAATATTGAATAAATTATGTTAGAGATAATATCTCAAATGATCACTAAATTAGAATTTTTTCTGACGGATTGAAAAGTCGCTCAACTAAGTATTTTTCTCACGGAAAGTTACTCAACTAGGTATTTTTCTCACAAAAAGTCACTCAATTAAGAATTTTTCACTCAAAAAATTACTCAATTTTTTTTTATAACCTCAAAGTCACTCACCGAACAAACTTAATGATTACATTACCTTAAAACTATTTGAGTATACTATACATATGTTGTAATGAAGTTAATAAATGTAGAAATATCCATCCATGTATATGGTTAAATGAACACAAATGTGGCAGTAAAACATTTAACTAATAAAGATATTGAGCAAAGCCTCTTGTTTTTCCAACAGTAGGAGAAAGTGTGATATCTGACATGGTAGGGGACCAATCCCATATATTTCACAGCCCTTTTGGTTTATTGGACAGAAAACAGTGGAATCATAATAGATGTTTGTTTGACCTTAACTTGTCAAAGATAAAAAATAAATAGTATTTCCTCTGTACCAATTTATGTGATATTTTTTTGTTTTTCGAGAATTAAATAGTTTAAGTTTGATCGGAAATTTGCACATAAAATTTATATATTTGTAAACTACATAAAAAGTACTATAAGTCACAATAATTGATAATTCAAAATATTTAAAAGATCTACTATAAAAAACTTACGATAAAAGATAAACTTGTTTAAATTTCGAAATTCGAAAAGTGTCACATAAAATAGGACGGAGAGAGCAGTAGATGCTGTTTTAACGTCATTTGAATGCAACTTCCACTAAATTGTAGGTTGGTTACTATTTACTTACGTAGTACAATTAGCTAGCTAGCTACTTTCCTTTTGGTACCCAAAAGCTCAGGCCAAGTTTCACTCTTTCTGACAATTCCAATCCCCACTTAGCAAGTACTACTATTCTTTTTCTTTTCGTTTTTTTCCGTCGGTGTTTGATACTTATGTTAGAGTCCGATTAATTCCATTCGGGGGGAAAGCTAAGGATTTTTTTCGTATCCAAAACTTATACCTGAGATCCCTAGTTAAAGGAGTAGTTTTATCTACTGTACCACATCAAGGATGATGATCTTAGCTTATATTATTTACCTACATGCATGGTGCTTCAGTTTACTGTAACAATAATTTGTTAAATTTGGTCCCCAATAAAATGTTGATTTTGTGGCCATCGCAATTTAGACATAAAATAATTGAAATAAAATACAGAAACTTGTATAAAAGTGTGTTACGCATCTCTAGACTCTAGCTATAACGACTAATTTATCTTTTTTCTTAATTTTCAATAGTAATTTTTGCTCAAACCCAATCAAAATCTCCACAAACGACTTCAAATTTTATAGACTATTTCCAACAAATATATAACAATATGCACTGGAACTTTCTCACAAAAATTATATTCGAAATCATGACCACTTCTTTAAGCTTGTTCAATAATAATGAGCTACCTTTCTAATTTGATTTTCATGATCAGCCAAAATCTTACAAAATCAATACTTAACCACGATTTGAACTCAAACACAACAACCTAGCTAATCGATACTATCAACTAACAAATAATATGACATATAATTTTCAGATTCAACTTTGACGATATGAACTCGAAAATTTCAACAATAGAGGAAATATGATAGTAGTTTATAACTTCTACTAACAAAATGACCTATATCGAGTAAGACAGGTAGTTTATCAATAGAGGTAATCCCCACAAAATACAATTTTTCCTTCTTTTGTCCGTGTTGTACGAAATTCTAGATTCGCTACTGAAATAAAGCGATAAGAATTAGTATAATTTACATAAATCTCATAGTGTCAAGAGCTAATTACATTATTTTTCTACTCTTTTTCAAATTACAAAAATCCCTTAAAATTTATGGATATCGGATACATCACTAGACTTCCAGATACATCACTGGACATCTGGATACATAGGTGACGGATATATCCAAGAGGGGATATGACATTCAGATACATCACTGGACTTCTAGATACATCAGCAGACTCTTTTTCAAATTACAAAAATCCCTTAAAAATTATGGATTTCGGATACATCACTAGATTTCCGGATACATCACTGGACATCTGGATACATAGGTGACGGATGTATCCAAGAGGGGATATGACATTCGGATACATCACTGGACTTCTAGATACATCAACAGACACTTTTTCAAATTACAAAAATTCTTTAAAATTTATGGATTTCGGATACATCACTAGACTTCCGGATACATCACTGGACATCTAGATACATAGGTGACGGATGTATCCAAGAGGGGATATGACATTCGGATACATCACTGGACTTCTAGATACATCAACAGACTCTTTTTCAAATTACAAAA
>JAJONR010009947.1:0-29560 GCA_029582245.1 Solanum etuberosum
GAAACACCGATTTCCAAGAGAGCTTTTAAGCTAAGTTTTGAGTAATTATCTCAAACCAAAGAAAGAGTTTTGTTTTTAAAACATATGAGCTGAGTATATTTTAGGAGTAGTATTGAGCACCGATATGGGGACGCGAGTTCATAATAACTCAAGTCTCCATAAACCATGTAGCCATCATGGGTAGAAAGGATCATACTTTTTAGATGATTCATTAGTGCTTTTTAGCATAGACTGGTGGATCCACTTAGTTAAGGCATTCTATATGACGGCAAAGTATAGGACAGTTTTGGCAGCGTGGGCAAGACGTTGTATCATCACTTAGGCTCATAGTGGTGGTTGTCGGTTAGAGAAATTCCCACAGTATTATATTACTTTATATGTAATTGAGTTGTTATTGTATTTCTTTAAATACATCGAGTTACCACTTATTGCTTTAAATGCTTTGTATAAACTGCACCTTTATTGTTGTTTTTACTTTGCATTTGAGTTGAGTTATTCATGAGTTGAGTAAAGCCAAGGTAAGTGTTCCTTTCAGATTCCTTTCAAGCTTATGTTATGTTTAGTTTTCCCCTCGCATACTCGTACATTCAATGTACTGATGCCATTTGGCCTGCATCATTTTATGATGCAGACACAGGTAACCAGGATCGGCATCCAGCGCCTCGTTGATCCAGTTGAGCACTCAGAGTCAGTTGGTGAGCCTATTTGCTTTCCGAAGGACTCCTTTTACTTTGATTTCTAGTTTTTCAGTTGTTACGATGATCGGGGGTCTTGTCCCGACATCCCTCATTGTTTAGAGGCTTCATAGACGGATAGTTATAGTTTCTTTAGTCTTGTATTTCAGATGTTTTGCTATGAGACTGGAGAAGCCATTTTGGCTAGTGTTAATGTTTCCATAAAGACCTTCTAAGTTTAATTCATAAGTTCCTTATTTGAGACTATTTCTTATGTTTAAGTCTTCCGCTGAGTAAGTAAGCCAGGCCAATGGTTCGCTTGGGGCCAGCAATGGTTCTCGAGTGCCAGCCACATCCGGGGTGTAGGCTCGGGGTGTGACACACTCTCTATGCCATGTCAGCGTTTGTGGTGTATTTATTCCATTTTAAATTAGTTTAAGGGTGTAATAGGGCCCTATTTAAGTTTAGGTGTGTCTCTAGGAATTTGACCATAGTGTAGGGGATACTTATGGCTTATCCCATTAATTGAAGTGATTGATTTTATGGCTACAATTTTTATGCTTGACTGATGTGATAATTTGATATAACTAATATATAGTATTAGTATAACTAACTTTTTATTACTAATCAAGTCTCTTAAACATTATTACATGCAAATCTTCATAAAAAATAGAAATTTGTAATTACTTTAAAAATAAAATATATATTATGGGTGTGTTTGGTAAGGAGCAAAATATCTTTAATTTGTTTTTAAATTTTTCGTATTTGGTTAATCAAAATATTTTTTTCTTGGGCCGGGAAAATAAATTTCTTAAAACGAGAAAAATGACTTCCTTACTCAAAGTAGGAAAAACAAATTATATAAATGACTAATTGCAAGTTTATTATCTCTTCCCCACTCGACCAACACTACTACCCCCGAAACCTCACTCCCCACTCTCCACCACATCCCACCTTCATGTTATTTTCTAGAGAATGAAAGAATGCGTTTTGATGGAACTTTGAGCTCTTCAACTAATTTAGAATTGTTTAAGTTATATGACATTGCCAGTTTGTTATTTCTTGACGGGAGAAGTCAAGAGTTATACTATTATATCGGTGAGTTTATACCGTAGTGAACTTGAATCTCCTTTAAGAGAGCGAGATATCCGCATCTCAGTCTGATATTTATTTATTCAATTCGTTCATTTTATTTTCAACCGTAATTTAAGGTATATTCACCAACACATTATTTTATACCTTTTATTTCTCTTTCTCTTCATGATAATTACATGACATTATAATGAAATGTGAAAATGACAATATATTCATAAATAAATATCTCCATGACAATTTCATACTTTACTACATGGTAAGGGGACAAGATGTACTTGTCAACATGAACCATATATATTATTCTTATTGTTGCAATTCATGAAAGTGCAATTATGCAACCATAACACATATAGGCTAAACATTACATTAACTTGAGCCAAGATAATCCTCTTCTAATCAAGAGGAACAAGCTTGTGCTGTTGCAGAAGCCATTTGTTCACTCTCAATTCCAGCATTGCAAATATTCGCGATACCACGCATATGTTTCTTTCCATACGAGCTTAATTTTCCACAGTGTACCTCAAATGTTTCGATCTATACATGAAAAAGAAACTCGTTAAACTCAAAAGAACCAAAAAACACGAAAAATACTACCAAATAATTAGGTTGCTACTTACATAGGATTTTAGGCAATCCCAGTTGTCAACAAGAGGTTGTCCAGCAGGCCGAACGTGCTGCAGTACTTCACTAACCTTTTCAACTCCAAACAGAAGATCACCAATATGTTTTACACTATTGTCCACTTGACTTCTCTCTGCTATAGTTTTAATAAGTTTGGCACGAGTTTCAATATGCTCATCAGAGCCTTCAGGAGCATCTTGGTACTGCAAAGATTACGAATAAATTAGAACGTTTTAATTCTCTCTATGTTATAATACGTGAAATCAAATTTAATCAGATGAAGTAGGAAAAATTTAAAATTACTTTTGATGTCAGGTAGAAAAGTTCAACGTCACGTTGGTCCACATTTTGTGACGATGATTCAGAATTCATGGAAACGTGACTATGGTTTACAGAAGCAGCGCCCATATACTGGAAAAGTACATCGACACTTAACACTGTATCACCATATTGCATGACATGTGAACCATATGTTAGATTGGCTGCTGTTCTGTTTGCAACCTGAGCAGCATTGTACACAATGAAATTATAAGAAAGCATAAATATGGCGTATAGAATCTGAATAAAAATTTTAAAATATATATACAACCGAGAGAGTACGTAGTACAAGATCTTACCGTGTTATACTGGTCGTTCAAAGTTTCAGTTTGACGATCTTCAGAATCACTGTTTACAAGTGCAAACATCAATAAATTTGACGCAATTAACAAACATGTGTTATTGTAATAGAAGTGTCGAAAAATAACTTTTTTTTTAGTATAGTTCATTTTGATTCAAAAAAAAATTGGCATCTTTAGGACAAGAAAAGTTGTGAATTAGGCATTCTGAGCTGAAAGGAGGCAAGCAATTGATGAAGGGAGGCATTACGGGCCGCCTACAAGAAAAGCAAAGCTTTGTAGACGCGATTACCTGTCTTCCATCCAAGCAACACTATATAAGTCTCCCAAACATACACCTTTAAACTCAGGAGGGGGACACTCTACCAGGCAAGGACCACCTGCACCCACTTGACAATATGTTCCCCAACTACTTTCATTGGGATTTGATGCAGTCGTTACATAAATATTTAAACCTTCAGGAAGAAGACCGTCAAACATGCTTCCAGACTCGCAAGCTTCTAAGTAAAATACCTAAACATATAAGAAAAAAACATCGATCATCTAGCATAATATTAGACCGGGGGAATTAAGCAAATGACTTTAGATCGAATGAAAGAAAGAAGTTAATTGTACCAGTTTACTATATGTCCCAGAAGCATGCTTCTTTTTCAACACGTTAATCAAGTCATTCGCGTAAACAAGTCCAGTTGGCATTGCTGTTCATTTTAAAACCATGAAATAAACATAAGTAATGTTTAATATATATATATATAGAACGTGTATATATATGTGATGATCTGAATTGCTATCGATACAATAAGCACTTACAAACAATTCCAGGGCCACCATGATCAGTATAGTAGATGAAAATATGGTCATTTGGACCACTATTCAAAACTTTACCACTTCCTCCAGTTATACCACTTTTGTTTGCAAGAATAACATTGAAAAAGTTTTCAGCATTAACATCTTCACCTACATAATCCTTCCTCAACAAACATAACAAAAAAAATTATAAACCCCTCCTATATATAATCTCGAAAATATTGTCAAGCCAACAAGAAAAAGAACAAACCTTAGGGACACCTTTGTAAACATCTTGTCCATGTGGATTATTGATGATAACTCCAGGCCTAGGATTCATCGTATTGTTAGCAATATCATCGTACATGAATACAATAATGTTTTCGTCTTTAAGACCACCTTTCTTGAGTATTTGATAAGCGTGACATACATCAGCCTGAAATCAATCAATAAAATTTGATATAATATTCATATTTCTCTCGCGAAAATTAGCTAGCCACGTATATTATTTAAAGGAAAATGTAAGTAGTTTTATTGATATAGATGAGAACCTGGTGCCTATAATTAAACCATCCATTAGAACCAGCAACTAGGACAGCCCATTTGGTCCCTACAGTTTCTTCAGTTAAGAATCTAGAGACACTACGACCTTCAATCTTGGCCCAAATTGAGAGCACAACAACAAGTGCAACACATACATTGTACTTAAATATCATTGTATTGTGTTTTATGGTTACCAAACAAATTGGATTGGATTGGATTGGATTATTGTGTTGTATGAATCATATTGATGTATGATAAATTTATAGGAATTCAAATTCTAACATAAGAGAATGACGTAGAATTCAAAGGTAACAACCATAAGAACTCACGAAATGTGTCAAGATATACTTATTGATTTACAAGAAATTTTTGTCATGTCATCACATTGTTATTGTACGTTCTTTTTGTCCATTAGAGTGGACCGGTACAAATCAAGGAAATCAAATATCAGGGAGATTATGGATTAAATGGCACTCCATTCATTTTAATTTACGTGACACGGTTTGACTTGACACAATTTAAAGTATAAAAGAAGACTTTTGAAATCTGTGATCTGAAAATACTCTTTGACCATTTGTGTAAATCATTATTTCATTAGGGGTAAAATGAGAATTTTAAAGTTAAATTATTTCAAATTGTAGAAATGTTATATTCTTTTTTCGGGATGGACTAAAAGGAAAAAATGTCTCACATAAATTGGGAAAGAAAATATAATTTTAAGGAAAAACTACATAATTACTACTATATTAACCTAGAGGCTAGAGATAGAGATACTTTCAAAATAGGGGAAATTACGCGGATAAGCAAACATATACTAGTTAACTAGCTAACATAGCTATAGTTTGAATTAATTACCACTCGCAACCTCTTTTTAGCTATAATTATGTGCGCCTCTCTCATCTCTTCCTCTCTCTCGCCTCTCTCATCTCTTATACATATACAAATACAAATTATACATATACATATATAATTATATGACAAATATACAAATACAATTCGCCTCTCTCCACTTTCTTCTCCCTCACTCGACTCTCTCCTCCCTCTCCCAATCTCTCTCACCGGATATACAAATACATATGTATATCAGTTACATATATACAATTATCTAACAAATATGCATATACAATTCAACAGATATACAAATACAATTCACCTCTCTCCGCTATCTGTCCTTTCTCGCTCACCCCTCTCCTCCCTCTCCCGATCTTGCTCGCCTCTCTCATCCCTCTAACATTTAACTAGAAATCGTAATTAGCAAACTATAGTTATGGAGCCTAACTAAGTTATTTTTAGTGACTATTTGCGAAATTTCATCTTCAAAATAATATATCCAACATAGTTATACTTAAGGATTTATAACAAATCTCTCTTCTCTTGCTCGCCACTCTCCTCCCTCTCCTCTCTCTCCCTCTCTTGATTTTCTCTCTCCTCTCATATTCCCTTCTCGTCTTCTCTACAATTTATTGTGTGAATCCTTCTTCTCCCCTCTCTATATTTTATATTAATATGAAACTCCACTGAAGTTTTACCTGAATTATTTTTATCTACACCTATCAATATTTTCTATTTTGGGTTCTTGATTTGTTGTTCAATGTTTGGATCTTAATTATCTTCTTCTTAGGTTGATCCTACCGATTGTACCTATGTAGCAACAAAAAAATGTAGTTGTGTATCAGAAAAAAAAGTGATACGCTATCCGAAAAAATTGGTACAACTATTATCATATTGTATTTTTGTATCAGAAAAAAAAAGTTAATACAACTATTATCAGAAAAAGTTATATCTGTGTATTTATTTTAGGAGTGATATAATACATAAATATGTTCTTAACATGACCTCAATTCACATTTATGCCCTCCAACGTAACTTTGGGTGTGCACAAGTAAGCACTTAAACTTGTATAAAGTTAAACAAATAGACATGCACGTCCTATGTTGCATCCTACATAGAAATTTTCATCCTATGTGGTGTCCTATGTGTAATATGTCATGTAGGACTCATATGTCTACTTGTTCAACTTTACACAAGTTAAAGTGTCTACTTGTGCACATCCAAAGTTGGAGGGTATAAATATGAAATGAGTCAAAGTTAAATGACACATTTATGTATTATGCTAAGTGTATTTGTCTATATATGTTTCAATTTCAAAGCTAATATGTGTATCTATGAGAGAGAGGAGAGAAGCGAGTGAGATTTGGGATAGAGAGAGGAGATTGTATATATATGATCTATGTATCTCAGTTTCAATTAAGATACAAGTTAAATTTGATCGCCTCTCTCCTCTCTAAAATTGTTATTATGAAATGTAATTATGTAAATTATAACTACTTTATTCATAATTATAATCCAAACTATAGTTATTTATTAAAAAAATAATCTAATTTTAAATGTTACAAATTACAAAATCAAAAGTAGTTACTCACACAAAATGAAAATAATTTTAAACAATAAAAATTCACTTGCTCTCGATATTTACACCAAATTAAGTACATTAGTTTATCATTATTAGTGATGAAATAGCGATAAAAGTATGTACTAACAAATTAATTAATTTACTTATCACAATTAATATAAAAACATATATATATGTAATTACTCCATCTATCCACTTTTAATTGTCATGTTGCGCTTTTCGAAAGTCAATTTGACTAATTTTCAAAGTTAAATTAAATTACATTAATTCGATATTTTAAACAAAAAAATTAGATATTTAAAAACTATACGAAAATTACTATAAATTTCAATTTTTTGCATATCAATATGATGAAAAAATACAGTGTAAAATGTTAGTGAAAGTTAATATCGTTTGACTCTAAAAAAAGGAAACTATGACAATTAAAAGTGGACGGAGGTAGTAGTAAATTGTCAGGTGCGGATCAATGTGCTTCTTCATAAATATAATCAACAGGCGGACGCTTAACGTATAAGCCTCGATATAAATTAAGTCTCACAATACAAGTTATGTTGGGATAAATTATTCTGGGATAAATTATGTTGGAATAAATTATGTTGGGATTAGTTATGTTGGAAGTAGTTTTTATTGCTTGTTTGGTTTGTCATATTCAAACTTATATTCATTGCATAATTTCTAAGAATAAATTATTTGTTTAGAAAAATACCCTACACCTTAATTTATTTATTTATTTTACATTTTCTTTGCAAACTTTAGTTATTCATTCTTAAAAATAAAATTTCCATTTTATTTAACTTAAATATTTTTGTGTGTGCATTTTCATGATTGTGCCATGTGCTTTTTAAAATTAAACTTTCATCTTATTTAGCTTAAACAAGTTAACTTCCGTCTTATTTAGCTTAAAAATAAATTTTTCATCTTATTTATCTTTAAAATAAAACTTTCATCTTATTTAGCTTAAAAATAAATTTTCATTTTAAGTTTATTAAAGTAATAGAAATTTTATTATTAAAGTTATCTACATTTTAATTGATATATAAAATTTGATTTTAATTGAGCAATAAACTATTTAATTAAAAATATGTAATTTAGTAGTGGAGTGAACATTTTAAGAGAAATCAAAATATAAATAAACATAAGAATTGGACAAATAAATTCAACTTATAATATATTCATAAATAAAAATTGTATTTATAAAATATAATTTTTTAATAGAAAAATATATTATCATAAAAACAACAATTAATTAAGGTTGTGAATGTTATTAAAAATTATGTTAATGTACCTGAATGTACAAGTGGTGTATAAAAGATATTTAAGGGGTGTGTTCTAGTTATTTTGCAACCTTAATCCTAGGATAAGTTATTCTGGGATTACTATTCTATCATCAGGGAGAGATAACTTATCCAACACTAATTGTTAATCCAAACACTAATTGTTAATTCTGGAATAAGTTATATCATCATTTGCAACCAAACAAGAAATTAAAGGGCACTCAAAAATTATCACGAAATTAACTCCTCTTATCTCTCACACCAAATGATCCAAAGCTTTTTGCAATACCCCTCCCAAAGGGAGTCCTAAAACTACATTTTACCTGTTATACTTTCAATCATATTTATCCACCATCCGTTAAAACCCCTATGTCCCACTAAAACTTATCTCTGATTCAGCTATCCTTCATGTATTTTAGTCATGGATTCACCCTTGTAAAATCAATCTCTGAATACAAGTTTTTTAATAATGAAGTGAGTGGTTTTAATGTTGTTTCAGATTTTCGACTCAAATCGTCAAAATCCAGTCAATTAATCAGTGTCTTTTAGACAAGAGGGAATTGCTCGGATGATAAGCATGACCCCTCACTTCCAACCTTAAGGTTGTGACTTGTGTTCAAGTCATCAAGAAAACAAAAAGGTGGGAGCTCGGGAGGGGTAAAAAATAATTTTAAAAAAAATCAGTTTTTTACCTTCAATTTTAATTAGCTCCATAATACTCCCTATTTTCAGATAATCAGATTTACATACCCAACCTAAATGTCCAAGTTTCTTATTTCACTTTGAAACTTTTCAAAACTGGAAGCCTTTGAACTTCCCCTTCAGATTTCACATACAGTAGCAAAGATTAGCTTACATGACATTTTATATACTTTCTCTGTTTTAAAAAGAGTGACCTAGTTTGATTTGATACGAAGTTTAAGAAAATAAAGAAGATTTTTGAATCTTGTGGTCCTAAATTAAAGTTATGTCAAATGTACAAAATTGTCTTTTAATCTTGTAGCCTTAAACATGTCACGTGGAAAACTGAAATTAAAATGTTACTAAAAAAGGATAGAGGTCTTTTTTTTAAAACAGAATAAAAAAGAAAAGTAGGTCATTCTTTTTGAAAGAGAGAGTGTCAAATATATGAAAATGGAAAAATATTGAACATTCATACCGTCTCTACTTAACTCCATTTGACTCAACATGGTTCCAATAGGAAGGACTAAAATTAATAATTTGCTAGCTACATAAGGTGAAACTTTGCAGCCAGCCATGACTGATGACACAAATTAAAGAAGAAAAACATACACACTACTTTAATTTAAGTTTTGCTGAGATCAATTGCTCGCTCTACAAAGGGCCGCATGCTTGTACAGTTGCAGCAGACATTTGCTCACTCTCAATTCCAGCATTACAAATATTCGCGATGCCACGTATATGTTTCTTTCCATTCGAGCTTAATTTTCCACAATATGCCTCAAATATCTCGACCTATATATATATATACATGGAAAAAAAAACAATCTCATGATTCCGTCCGTGCAAAAGAACAACAAGAAAAATGTTTAATAATTAGGCTAAATACTTACATAGGATTTAAGACAATCCCAGTTATCAACTAGTGGTTGTCCAGCAGATCAAGTGATTATATCTATTGTATTCTCTAGTACCCCTGAGCTTCAACATATGCTATGGTGGAATGAGGTGGTCCGAAAGATGAATAAAAAGTTGATGCTAGTTGCAAGTGACGATCAACTTAGATTAGGGTCAGCTCGAACTTGATAGGTCGTTCGTTTGTGTGGAGAATCTCACTAGTTACTCGAGATTTCTGTATCTGTTTAATTTTGCATCCATTCTCTTCCTTGTTATTTTGTTCAACTAATTCAAAAGAGCAATTTTGCAATCCGTTAACCACTACACTTTGTTGTAAATTTTAAGGAAAATACCTTCTTGACGAACACTTAATATGGAGTTCACCAAGGCTTATACTTCACCATGATCTTTGTAGGGAATTCTTCAAGCTTGAGGCGTGTTGAAAGACACTGTCCTTAAGGATATTTCACTCGGTATAAGTGTATCCCCAGGATTCAACTAGATATTCTAGTATATAACTAGGAGCCAGAAACTAACAAAGATTCAAAGAACAAAACTCAGCACACCAATACACTATAGAAAGAAAGATTTACTCTCTGATATGTATAGTGTTCTCTGCCTATTTGTGATAGAGGAAGACCATATTTATATGGAAACATATATTAGGCTAAAGCCTCCAACGGTTAGATAAAGGGATTAATGTTAATAATGAAGAATCAATGCTGATAATAAACCAACTAACGGTAAGAAAAGTTTTGTAACAAAAACTTTAAGGACTATTATGAGGAGTAATAGCTAGTTAAGGCTATTTAAGGAGAGGAAATATTTAGGACATAAAATGATATTCTCTTCCAAATATAATAGAAGATAATATAATTCCTTTTAAGATATATAATAATATTTTTCCAACAATCCCCTACATATCTCAAAAGGAATCTTAAGGAATAAAATGAAATGAGAAGTTTTGTTGGGTTGTCACATATGTGAGTACAATGTTTCAAATTTGGTGTCCATAGACTATGAACCAGACCTAGATAGAACAAGATTAAACTTACAGAACAATTGGTGAAGTTTAGAACTTCTATGAACCAATAATTCTTTTGTAAGTCCAGCGTCTTATTCTATCATATTATATTCGCACAATCTTTGTCGTTATCGCGGTTTTGCGCTAAGAGGTCACGCGCGTGTCCTAATATTCATGAGTGCTCTAGAAATCTGTCATAATTTCATAGAAGCGGCACCACTTCACACTCATATAGCTCCAATCATCAAGTGTATTCTGCAGAGCAATACACCACCTATAAAGGATATGACTTGGATTAAGAGCTTAACTCAGCCTCAATTTGTCTTGCAGACTGTTGCACTATATTCACACATCATAAGAGGGACATATCTTTATAGTGCTTACTTGATCAACTAATGACTTGTTATTACCCATATGAACTTAATTCATGGGATCTCCAATCACATAGGTTGGGTTACCATCATTGTTGATCTTCTCAAATTGACTAAAGTCTTATTCCCCTATGTGTTTCAGTTAGTCAGTGAATTGATCAAATTCACCTTCGACTACACATTATTTATTTACGTAAATAATTCATCTCACTGCAGCTGCTTCTTCACATTATGTCTCAAACACACATATCTAATTTTGCTATTGAAATAATTATTTTTTCACAACAACTGTTATTGCTTGGCAACCACATATGGATTTTAAAATCCACAAACTGTCATTGTACCCCTCTAGTACAACAAAATCTCTAATGTATTGGGAACTATACTTGTGGTACCTCTCATGTATCACCAATGACTTCTTTCCAAAATAATGCATCAAGAAGCAATATCATATTCAACAACAAGAACATGATGAGAAATATTATCACTTTTAAAATATTCAACAATACTTTATTTACTTTTCAACTCTAATGTTGCATTTAATCACATCACAACTCATTACCACAAATATGTATATGCAACATTATATTAGCATATATACCATCAAAAAAATTTAGATCCTATTTTTCTTTTCTTAAGATCATGTAGAGTAACATTAGCAAGACACCCCTACACTTTCAAATATTTCATAATAAAGAGATAAAATTTTCACAAAGTTTTCATACGTAACATACAAATTTATAAATTAAAATGTTTTTCATATCTAGTCATTATTTATACAAGTCTCAAGAAATTCGATAGAATTAATTCTAACAATTTAGACACTCAAAAACACCAACATATATTTTCTTAGTAATCTCAATTTCAACATAAATTTATTCATCAAAAGAAATCCATATATGATGACTTAGTCAGCCACTCAATAACGGCCTTGAAAACAATCTCAAACAGCAAGTATAAATAAATTACTATACTATTCCAAAGCATAAACCTCATGTCATTAATATTTACAAACGTTAGGCAATATTATTAAAATATTATATAGAAAATTTACACATGAACCATGTGATAACAGTAAAATTTAAAATAATAACTTAAACAATTTATTTTTAGTCTAGAATAACATGAATAAAATTAGTAGCATCCATGTAGGCAATATAAGCAAAAACTTATCAACTTCAGTATCTATGTAAACCTATTTTAATAATTTAATAAACATTAAGCACAAATAAACTATGACTATAATATTCTTTTCCCAATAACACATCACTTTATTAAACCTTATCCAACTCAAAAAAGTTTCAACTTTTGATCATAATTCCTCCAGAATCAAATTGATACAAATATTAAAATCATATGCCACCTCAGATAATGCCAATATATAGATGTGAATATTTAAAAAGAATTTTTCATTTTAAGAACTTCAAGTAGTTCTAGAATCACCAACATATATAATTTTTTTCGTTCTTCTCCAATTTGGGTGTAGGACATAATAATTTTAGCTATCACAAATATGTTCAGCAACACCAAGGTCTAACACCCAATTTCTCATTTTCACATATTAGCCACAAAATTCACTTGAGAAATGACCACAACAATTTATATCATCCACTTAATCAAATAATCAAATTTAACTTTACTTAGCGGGATGATCACTTCTCTGAATCTTCTACTACATTGAGGGATATAATTATTTAATTTACCATACACAAATATAATAAAAATATAGACATGCAATATCATCACATACCTTATAAATAGTATGAGTACAAAAATTTATTTGTCCCACCTATTTAGTATGGAAGGTTACTGTTTCGGTGGTTTTCATAAACTGCTGCAACTTTTGGGACGAATTAGCTACCATTTGATGAGCCAGTCATAGATCCTACTTTTTCGATCTTGCACTCCAATATATATAGAGAAACAAAGATCATGGCAGTAAACACAGACAATTTTTATTTTGTTTTTTTAATTTTTTCAATATGAAAACTCCCGTGTTGTTCACAACACTGATTTTTTGGGTTTGTAAGTAGTATTTTTCGTAAAATTAAAAGTATAAGAAATATCCTTAAGATTGTTGTAAATTTTACGGAAAATACCTTCCTGACGAACCCTTAATATGGAGTTCACCAAGGCTTATACTTCACCACGATCTTTGTAGGGAATTCTTCAAGCTTGAGGCGTGTCGAAAGACACTGTTCTTAAGGATATTTCACCCGGTATAGGTGTATCTCCAGGATTCAACAAGCTCTTCTAATATATAACTAGGACCCAGAAACTAACAAAGATTCAAAGAACAAAACCCAGCACACCAATAGACTATAGAGGGAAAGATTTACTCTATGATATGTATAGTGTTCTCTGCCTATTTGACATACATTAGGCTAAAGCCTCCAACGGTTAGATAAAGGGATTAATGTCAATAATGAAGAATCAATGCTGATAATAAACCAACTAACGGTAAGAAAAGTTTTGTAACAAAGAGTTTAAGGACTATTATGAGGAGTAATAGCTAGTTAAGGATATTTAAGGAGAGGAAATATTTAGGACATAAAATAATATTCTCTTCCAAATATAATAGAAGATAATATAATTCCTTTCGAGATATATAATAATATTTTTCCAACACACTTAACCTTCAACTTGTATCTAGAGGTGTCAACACTTAAATACACATTCATTAAACCAAATTTTGACCTATATACTAATTTTTCGACGAATAGGTCCCTTGCCCGAGGGTAGCCTCTCCCTTGGTTTTGATGAAACTTGCAAATTCTTGGCCATATTTTTGAAGTATTTCCTGGTGCCCAAGGTTTCTGGATTTTGGTGATGACAAATAATGATATGGTGAACAAATGAGTGTACAAAATGCATTATATTTACACAAAATGTTTGTGTAGTAGTATGTTTTATTTATATATATAAAAAATAAAAAAACACTTAAAATTTCGTCTCATGAGTTTGTAGCCTTCATACATTTGTCTTCAAAAATTCTACTCAGAACTCAATAATCTAACAAAATGTGAATATCCATACTAATATAAATAGCAACATCAGCACCTAAAAGCTTTGGCTTCAAGTACCATTCTGCAGAGATGCACCTTGTTGCAAGAACAGGCAAATGACAGTGCTGTCATCTCTCTTGCTGTTAGGAAACCTCTGTTTCCATGCATCCAAAGAAGCCTGTACTACTGCCTCTGCGGCTGCTGCTGCATTATTTGTTGCACACACTATGGAGACGACTTGATCGTTGCTCAGCACATCCCACACCTATATTTTACAATGAAAATGGACATGTTAAGTGTTGTAGATACAAAGGAAAGATGAGAAACATACTAGTACATAGTTAAAATAGGCCTACCCCATCAGTTGCTAGAACAACAAACTGGTCATTCGGAGTAATGTGGTGATAAGAGACATCAGGCTCGGAGATTATGCCAAAATATTTTAGCATGAAATCCCCAAAAGATCTTGTCATGGCCAAACCAGGAACATCTTCATTGGGTAACCACACTCTCTGGATATGTGGCTCTTCTTGCAGTGCAAAAACTCTGCCACCACACCCCCTTATTCTTTCTGCTTCAGCTGTATGCATCAAACAGTTTATGATCAGTTAGTCACTAGTAAACAACAACAACAACAACATTACCCAGTGGAGTCTAATGTACGCAGACCTTACCTCTACAGACTGTTTCCGATAGACCATTAGTAACAACAATTTGAAATTGAACTATGCAAAGTGTGTCATGTCAATATTATGATAAGAAGAGTCTTACAAGTCAGACTAGGCTTCAAATCAGTAGTTAACTGAACAGCCTCAATTACTCCCTCCTCTGTCTTTCTTCCTAGTACAGCTCGAGAATCTCCAAGATTCGCGATAACTAGATCATCATCCTATAACATTTTCTATATTAGATTCTCCAAAACTTTTAGCAATATTCGCGATAATCAGGTCAAAGAAAGATTTTTCTCATTACCTGTCTTATAGCAACGACAGCAGTTGTTCCACTGAAAGAAGAGTCCAAATTCTCAAGACTTTTAATATCTTTATCCAGCACCATAAAGGAACTCCAACAAGCCTTTTTCCACTTGTTAAAATTCCTTCTCATCACATTTTGTTTCACAGAAAAGATCTTTGGCAGAGAAAATGTAAGTTTCAGCAGCAAAGATGGCAGCTTATTCATAACAAACTTGCTGACTATTTGTCCATTCTCTCCATGTCCATCAAAAAATCCACCAAAAACTCCATTTTCTACACCATACCCCTGCCATAAAAAGGAAAGTTTCCATTTTAAGATACCCCATGTAATGAATAAGGCGTAATACATAAATATGACCCTTAACTTGGTGTCAGCTAACAACTGTGACCTTTAACTTTGGGTGTGCACAAGTAGACACTTAAATTTGTACAAAATTGAAGAAATAAACACATCCGTCCTACATGAGACCCTACATGGCAATTTGTGTCATACGTGGCGCCCTACGTGTATTATGTCATGTAGGACATGTCGTGTGTCTACTTGTTCAATTTTATACAAGTTTAAGTGTTTATTTGTGCACACTCGGAGGGCATAGTTATCCTCTGAAACCAAGTTATAGATCATGTTTATACATTATGCCAATGAAAAACTAAGTAAACATGTTGCAAAATGACAAACCTGATAGAGAATAGCAGAATCTTGATTGATTCCTTTATTTCCTTGTTCAGAAAAAACACAACCAATTACTTGTTTGTACCTATTAATGTTGTAGTCTTCATAGTGAACAACATTTTCATTCCCAAAATCAACAGGTTGAATCTCAAAAGATTCAGAGGATATGCAGATTCCCATATTGTCAACTATTTTTTTTCTTTATTTTTTATGCTTATTTTAACAATTGCAGGAAGAGAATCCTATATATAAAAGAATTGTTAGACTATTGGAAAGAGTTGAAAAAATGAGATTAATGAATATTCTGAATAATAATTGTGGTTGACAAGGATTAGAAAAAACTGATTCAGGTTCAATGATTCACTTTTTAAATTGTGATGTATTATTTTAGATTACCCTAAGATTCAGTTTAAGGGGCATCTGAGTTGTACTCTTGTAGGATTAATTAACATAAGCACACTTTAATTATTTAATAAAGGTTAGACTTCAGCTTATAGTTTATGATGAATCTTAATTTTCCAAGAAGAAGCCTAAGGATGTTAAGAGTGTTAAGTTAAACCTTGGAAACTATCCTCCCACCGTCTCATATTATCTGCCGTATTTCTTCTTTTTTTTCACGCCTCAAAATATTAATTAAGAACAGTTTTGATTATAATATTTCTTCATTGATTATTTACTTTATTTATGTTATTACCCTATAGTTAAAGGTGTATAGTCTTCCATAACAATTACAATTAAAGATATAATTAATTTTATCTTGAACTTCTAAAATACTTAATAAACAAGCTAAGATAATTAGTTTTATAAATCACGATACATAATTTAAGACGAAGAGAGTAATTTGAAGAACTAAATTGGGAAGTCTAGTTTTTTTAGCTGGTAACTTAACCCAAAGATCAGTTAGACATCTTGCACTATTTTGAATGTGTTGACTTTTTAATACCATTTGTTTACAATTTTAATTTTAATGTTGACTCATTCCAACAAGTAAGGATGTTGTCATCATGGTAATAAGAAGGAACCAAAGACTTTGGAAAACAAATAGATTTGACATTAGATTACTTGTTCATATTCTGAGAATCAAACGATAATATAATATTTCTTTATGATTCCCATTTGCCACGGCATAAATTTAATATTTTTTGAGAAATAAGAAAGTACATTAAAGATGCCTTCTCAAATATTTGAAAGCTTATCAAGAAATTCATCCAATCATATACAAGTCTTGTGATTCCAAGCAAGGCCCCTCATATTTTTCTTGCTTCTTAGAAATCAAATGATCGTTTTAATTTATTTTATACTGCAGCTCTTTTCCTTTTAGTCTATTAAAAAGAATGACTCTTTTTTATATTTCTTTCTCTGTTCATTTTTACTTATTTGTTTCTATTCGACTTGGCACATTCATTAAGCATTATTGATATAGATATTTTACCACACTACCTCTATTAAATGATATTTAGTAGTATTAGGTCTTGAAAATTCATTTGAAGAATAAGTGTTTAATGCTGAGGGTAAAACATGGAAAAAACTAATTGTTTATTTTTGGTATATCAAAAGTGACAAGTAAAAATGAAAATTTATTTTAGGAATAAGTGACAAATAAAAGTAAACAGAGGGAGTTACTAATTTTTAAAAGTCTTGATTTTTTTTTCTTAAATTTATATGTTCAATTAATATCATTACATAAATTTGGACCTTAATGAGAGTAGTTCTTACTAAACAACTAGCTTTATAATCCTCTTGTAATTTATTTGAACAAGCATTATTTATTCATTTCTCGTTTAATTCAATTAAGAAAAATAATTTTGAGCAAAGAATGAGGTAGGCTATGACCAGCTTGGCCAAACAAAGTTGATAAGTTGTAGCTGACTAATTAATGATATTTCATCGTCAAATGTCTTATCAAGAAAAGTTCATTTGAATATGTCTTATTTTTAAGAGAAATAATATTAAAATTATCACAACATAGTGCATTGCTTCATAGGCATTTTAAAGAGAGCTAATCTTATACAAAATTTAGCATAGGATATACAATATTATGTTAGCATTTTTCTTTGTGAATAATATAATATTTCATAATAAACCTTTAGGTCGTCATATGATACATATTCTGAGGAATGAATATAATTATAAGATGTCTTTTCAAATTGTTGAAAGCTTATCAAAAATTGAACCTGTCTAATTATACTAAGTGTCATGATTCTAATAAAGTCGGTTTGGCCAAGCTATCAAAAACTCTTTAGTATTATTTAAAGAAGCACTTTTATTAAAATAGTTTTTAAGAGAAAGTAATTTTGGAGAAAACTAATTATATTTGGTCAATATTTATTTAAAATGCCTTTGAATGTTAATTACGAAAAATGAAAAAGTATCATGACATGTGTTACTATTTTTTTTTTTAAAAAAAGATTTATCTAAAGATATTAATATTTTTTTGTGTGTTCTAACACTTTAAAAAAAGAGCAATTTTCACATATAGCAAACATAAAAATCATATTTGTATGTTATAGCTATAGTTTGCATAATTGCGCTCCATAGCAAACATAAATATGTATATTTCGCTATACATATACAAAAGAAAGCAGTTGTATAATATGTTTCTGTTTCGGTATACATATACAAAAGATCAATTGTATAATCTGTGTTTGTATAAAGCGAGAAAGAGAGAAAGACAAAAGAAAACTGGGGAGGGGAAGATCGTAGTTGTATAATCATAAGTGTATAGGACGAAAATATATGCATTTGTATTTGTATATAAAATTTTATCTCGCTTTATACAAACACAAACGCAATGTATACATTTGTGTTTGTATAAATTGAGAGTGGCGAGCGAGATCTGGGAGAGGGGAACGAAAATATATGTATATATACAATTTTCTCTCGTTTTATACAAACACAAACGCATTTTATACATTTGTGTTTGTATAAAAGCGAGAGAGGCGAGGGAGACTGCCAGCGAGAACGAGAGTGGCGAGCGAGATTCACCAGGAGAGAGGCGAAATAGCAACAGTTTGCTATGGGGTATAATTAAATCAAACTATGGTTATAGTATTTAATTTGAGTTAACAATTTGCTATTATATACGATTTTCTTTTTAAAAAAGACCTATAGACTCTAAGAAAGCTTGGCCAAAGAACCAGGTTCTTCAACACACCCACACGACCAACCAACCAATTAAGTTTAATTTTGAAAGAAGTTAAATCTTTTCTTCATCTCGTGGTGGAAAATTAATCAAATCGACAGTACATATTACACAATAGCCTGCTAATCAATGGATGATGCAAATATAACATAGTTCTAATCGAGGTTTGTGAGAAATTAAAATCTTTTTTTAGTGTTAATTAAGTTGTTTACACTAGTTTCTTCGTAGATTATAAAAGGTTAGTTCTACACAAAATTAGGGTTATTTTTGTTTTAGACTTTTTTCCATAACTATAATTGGTTCCTAACGTTAGTTTTAAAGAGAGATTCCATTTTTTGTAACTTTTTTTCTCCTTTGATAATAAAGTTTTGACTATCCTCCATCACATCGATCCGAATCATGTTAATTATTGTGGTGTTTATGATTTCCACGCTAAAAAACCAATAGCTTGGAATAAAAAAGAAAGTAGCTAGAATTAGAGACTTCTAATTGGTAGGTTAAGTGGAAAATTTTGAGTTTCAAATTTTTTTCATGACAAAAGCAAGAAAATTATGTATCTCATTTCATAAAATTTACATTAAAATTTTCAATATATGACATTTAATGTATGGCATATGGAAGCAAGTAGACATAATTTTCTTTTCAACTTAAAATATTCATTTCTACAAGCATTTATTCATTTCTCGTATATAGAATTTTTGAGGTTTTTTTTATTGTTCAAAATTCAAGGGATGTTTGAAATAATTTTCACATTTGCCCTTTCATTTATTGAAGTTTTATGTTTTCTAAGAGATAAATTACACTACTTATAAAGTTATATTTATGATTTCACAAAGGGAAATAATGAAAATTATAGTTTAAAATTTTAAAGTATTATGTCCTTGAATATTTTTCTTAATACAGTATATGGATATTGCCAAACAATACTTTTATCCCATCATTTGAACTAAAATGCGATATTCATGGAGCTTAATTTTGTGGTTGGATAATGGGAGATCACTCATTGAATTAATAAGAGATGACTTTTTGATAGTAATGGATACCTAATTAGAATTCCTATACATTTATTCGTATTTAATTAAAAACTTGTTTGACTATATTCAATTTTTTAAATAAACTATGATGACAAATGTCTTAATTCATGCGTCATATCATATACTAAGAACAGTTCATTTTCTTATTTTTATGAGAAATGTACGGAAATTGTTACGGTCAATGCATCATCATTTTCATAATAATGGATGGAGCAAAAACTTAATAAATATTTATAAGAAAAACGGATAAGCAATAGAATGTCTCAATTAGAAATAGAATATTAGGATTATCAGCATTATAGTGTTGCTGGCATCATGTATATGTGAGTTACAGAAATAATTAAGGCTGATTAGAGGAGAATGATTGTGCTACATAGGTTGAAGGTTAACATAAAAATATAAAAGATATAAGTACTAACTATGATGAATCACTTGAATATTTGGATAGAATTCATGTTAGTCAAATTGATTTTGTCGTGGAAATTCTTTTTGATATGGATGGCGGTGAGATTCGATCCCAGGACATCCGTCTACTCTAATATCATGTTGAAATGTATGATCATCTCATCTAAAAGTTTAACCTGTTAGAGAGAGCACATATATAATTGTATTTTCAACAGGATAATGGTGTGTGAAAATCTAATCAAACATATAATATGCAGGATCATTGAATAGGATATGAACATAATTGAATCAATTCTTTATCCTCTTAATTTATCAATTCTCAAATGAATGATACTTTTGTTCTATTTTTAATGATTCAAGGACATTTTTAGCTCCTTAAAATTTTGGCTCAAATTAAGTTTAGATTACTACAACCGGACTATTTGTTTACTTTAATTTATTTTACTCATTAATTGTACAAATTAAAATTTCAAAAATTGACTTGAAGTAGTAACTCAAATAAAAACATGCAAAAACCCTATTTATAAAGATTTTGGATTCATTCATAATAATCAAATTATATATGATCTTCTTTTCACCTTTTCAATTAATCTCGATATAATTTTTAAAATTTTAAATTTTCCATTAGACATGTTGCCTCATTTTGCTTGTGTTGACTTTTGGAATCTATTGCTTTTAAATTCTAATGTCTCATTCTTGCACGTAAGGATTTTTATGGGAATAAAAATATATACCATAGGCTATATGATTGGCGGTACCAACGGATTTGGAAAGCAAATAGATGTCGATAGAGATGACGGGTTATTTTTACTTGTTCAATATTGACTTGACACATTTTTTAAAGAGTAATAAATAAAATAATATTTTTATTATAATAAACTTAATATTTTAAAAAATACATTAAAAATGACTATAACTAATTATAAGAATAAAATAAAAACTAAGTGATAAATTATTAAAAGATGAAAAAGGAATACTCGATGAAAAGATGACTTTTCAAATCCTTGAAAACTTATCAAGCACTTTTATCTTATATAATAATAAAGTGTTATGATTGTTAAGCCAATTAAACTTGTTGCTAATTAAACTTGATCTTTTCTTCATCTAATCATCTTGCAGTAGGAAACCAAATTGATAATTCTTATTTATGGCCGATAAAGTATAAACTTAAAATGCTCATTTCACCAAGCATTTGTTCATTTCTTATATACTACATTAAACAAATAATTTTTAGCAAAGGATATATAAGTATGCAATGATCAGCTGGGCGTACAAAGTTGATAAGAAATAGCTGACTAATGATATCTTAATCTTTAATTAAAATTTGAATAATTAAGCATCAGACTTAATTATCATTTATAATTGAGTGGAGATGCATAAGGGGAGATATGACTCATCATTTCGATAATAATAATTAAAATATTTTTTATTCATATTCAGAAATTCCTAGTTTGACAATTGTATGGTCGGTTGAATAATTAATACATCTTGTTCATGAGCCAGATATTATATCAAGAAAAATTATGCAAAATGCATCTTTGAGAGATGTACGGAAATTGTACCACATCTTCATAATATAATTGAGCAAAAGACTTGGTGAAATTTGTACTCTCTATGTCATTTTTAATCCTTTTTTTTAAATCACACATTACAGATGTTCGCTCTAAATGTACATGCAAGTTTATATGGTCATACAAATAATAAAGTGGTGATTCAAAAAGTCAAATGTCGAACTCATAGGAACTTGTGATTTAATAAGAATCTAGTTATATCTAATATCACAATTAAACACATGTTTAAGTAATCAAGAAGAGTTTGTGGTTGTTATTTATAGCTACTTAAATTTTAGACTAATTGAAAGCAAGCTAAGTAAAATTGATTGTGATCATAATTTGAGAGGAATTCCAGGTTTACGACTCTACTAAGTAATCATGTAAAGCATTTGATTTTATTGACTTAGTTTATTCATCTAACTATTGATTTACGGGGTTAATAATATGAGCATGGTCTTCTAATCGAGCATCTAATCGTCTATCCTTATTGGCATCACAACTACATCCTTGAGCGAGAATGTGATAAACCAACATTATTGTATATGGCTATCTTTCCGTTTTGTAACCAAGTAAGACATTCTAGGTATATGGATATCCTAGTCTTAAATCAAATCTTTATTTTACTAAAGTAAAGATCTTACTCCTTATATTCTTCGTTCTATCTCAATGATTCGTCTTCCGAGTTCACAAAGATAGTTAAACACTAAAACAGTAAGCCCAAGAATATAAGAACAACTAAATTCATGTTTGCTCAACGTTCGAGATAGGTTATGACTTATTTTTCTTAGACTTCAAAATTTTCACACAGTGAAAACATCTCACATTTACTTTTGGCAATAAAAGTTGCATACATTCAAGACAACTAGCTATCCACAGTTCTTGATAGAACACTAAAACAAGATGGATAACAATCTTCATGTTTTGTCAATGATAGGTGACAACTGTATTAAGTTTTTGATTGACCATATATACTAGTACTAAATTGCAAGAGCAGTATACAAAATAATAGCATCCAAAGTGCATCAAACATCTGACATAGTTGCGGCGATTGCAAGAAAAGCCAGTATTTCTTATAGCCATAGCTCAAGTATTATTTTCGGAGAAACACGTTGTTATTGCAAGAACAGGCAGATGACAGTGCTGTCGTCTCTCTTGCTGTTTGGAAACTTCTGTTTCCATGCATCTAAAGAAGCTTGTACTACTGCCTCTGCGGCTGCTGCTGCATTATTTGTTGCACACACTATGGAGACGACTTGATCGTTGCTCAGCACATCCCACACCTATATTTTTACAATGAAAATAGACGTGTCAAGTGTTGTTGAAACAAAGGAAAGATTAAGAAACAGAACAAACATACTAGTACATAGTTAAAATAGGCTTACCCCGTCTGTTGCTAGAACAACAAATTGGTCATTTGGTGAAATGTGGTGATAAGAGACATCGGGCTTGGAGATTATGCCATAGTTTTTTAGCATGAAATCTCCAAAAGCTCTCGACATCGCCAAGCCAGGAACATCTTCATGGGGTAACCACACTCTCTGTATATGTGGCTCTTCTTTCAATGCAAGAACTCTACCATCACAGTTCCTTATTCTTTCTGCTTCAGCTGTATGCATCAAACAGTTTACGATTAGGCACTAGTAAGCACAATTCGGAACTCAACTATGCCAAGTGTGTCATATCAATATTACGAAAAAAAGTCTTACAAGGCAAGCTAGGCTTCAAATCAGTAGTTAACTGAACAGCCTCAATTACTCCCTCCCCTGTCTTTCTTCCTAGTACTGCTCGAGAATCTCCAAGATTAGCGATAATCAGATCATCATCCTATAACCAATGAAGTTCTAATTAGATTCTCCAAAAATCCAAAATGAAATTTTGATTTCTAAATGACGACAGAAAGACTTTCTGATTACCTGTCTTATAGCAACGACAGCGGTTGTTCCACTACATGAACAATCCAATTTCTCAAGACTTTTAATATCTTTATCCATCACCTTAAAGGAACTCAAACACGCCTCTTTCCACTTGTTAAAATTCTTGTTCTTCACTGATTCCTCATCAACAAGTTTAACATTTTGTTTCGGAGAAGTGATCTTTGGCAAAGAAAGTATATATTTCAGCAGCAAAGATGGCAACTTATTCATAACAAACTTACTAACTACTTGTCCATTCTTTCCATGCCCGTCGAAAACTCCACCAAAAACTCCATTTTCTACACCATACCCCTGCCATAAAAAGGAAAGTTTCCATCTTTAGATACCCCATGTAATAAAAAAAAAACTAAGTAAACATGTTGCAAAATAACAAACCTGATAGAGAATAGCAGAATCTTGATTGATTCCTTTGTTTCCTTGTTGAGAAAAAACAGAACCAATTACTTGTTGGTTCCCATTAGTGTTGTTATCATCATAATGAACAACATTTTCATTACCAAAATCAACAGGTTGAATCTCAAAAGATGCAGAGGATATACAACCGCAGATACCCATATTGTCAACTGCTCTTTCTTTCTTTTTTTCTTCCCCTTGTTTGTGGTTCATACAATCATGTATATAAAGGAATATTAGAGCTTTCAAAAGAGTTGAAAATGGGATTAATAAATTGTAAAATAATGTAGTTATGGCTCCAAGAGGAATCCAAAAAGTCATTGAGATGCAATAATAGACTTGTTAATTGTATTTTATTGTTGTAGATTACCTTAAGATTCATTTCAAGGGGCAATTGAGTTGTGTTTTTGTAGAATCTCCACACGCAAATTTTAATTAATATTATAAAATACACGTAAGTTTTGCTGGCCCCAACTTGATGTTCAACAAAATTATTGTTACATTGCTTGAAAAATTAGTTTACAGAGTTAGCTGGCTCTGGGTAATTATGAGCTATATTATTTAACTTTATTTTTCGAAAAGATCATATTGGTGTGACAAATATCTTATTTTGTTACATTGTTTGAGTATCTTATTATATTTTTAAAATTTAGTTCAAAATAAATTTTCACTTTAACAAAATTTAATTTAAAAATTATTTAAATTGATTGGGTGACTTTTTAGGTGAAATATCAATAATTAATGATGGTAACTTTTCAATTATAAAACCAAGTTGAGTGACTTTCCAAGTAAACTATCTTAAGTTGAGTAATTTTTGAGTTATAAAATAAAGTAACTTTCTAAATGAACCATCCTAAATTGAGGAAGGAGATTACGAGGTAGAACATAAAATTCTCACCAACAAAGTAAAAATTCAAATAATTTTTTTAATTTCATTTTATTTTTTTACTAAATTAAAATAGTCAATCAATTAAACTACTGAAATTCACCGAATCAAATGTATAAAGGATTTAAGAATGAGTTGAAGTAGTAATGACTTAGATACACTAATTGAGGACTTTTGACACACAACACATCCACTCCCAACGAATACATTAAGGGAAAAAAAGACAAATTGGTGTAAATAGTAAGTCAACCCTAGGGAAAAATAAATTATGAATAACAATGGCGATTTAGGTTTTTTAAGATGTTAACCCAAAGAATTATTGCGCAACCTGCTGTATGTTGACTTTTTAGAACCATTTCTTTACAACGTTTTTTCTTTAAAAAAATAAAATAAAACATCTCATTCCAACATGTAAGGATCTGGTCATGTAATGTTTGTGTTTTAGGAATTACAAAATATACACCGCTAAGATAATAGTAGCTACATATTTCATTCTTCATAATCAAATGCCTCGAGTTTAAGCTTTGAAAATGAAGTTACTTTTAATAGAAAGCGCTTCATATGTATCAAATAGATTTTTTAACGTAAATTCAATTTAATCTAATTTAAACAGTATCAGACATTGAATATGAAAATAAATACCCCCACCACCACCACAAATGATTGGAGGAGCCCAAGGGTTTGGAAATGATATTTCGAAAGGGAAAAAATAAATATATAAATACATGAAGATGCCTTTTCAAAACATTGAAAACTTATTAGAAACTTGATTTAATTAATTTTGTGTAATTTTCTTTATAGAAGCTCTTTCTTCAATTTCCATCTAGTGGTGGGATTTGGGAAGACAAGTGATAGTTTCTTAATAGCCTATCAATTAGTGATGACATAATATAACAGTCCTAATCAAGGTTAGTGTACTGAAAAATATTTAGTGTTACACATTATTGGTCAAACCGATCCATTTTTTATTATAATTTAGGTTGGAAACTTTAGCTTTATATGAAAGGACAATAATAGTAATCGAAAGATATATGCTACGCGAAAAAAAGAAAACTAATCGCAATTTATATCAAACCAACAGAAGTCATTTATCTTTTATAATACATATGATCTTATCACTACGCGTAATTATGTAATATATATACTCACTTTAATTTCTATCTATCAAAATTAAATATTCAGTTTAATATAAATATCGAATACAAATAAATTAATATTTCAGATTTTGTATCCTTAGTCATCCGACTCACCCTTATTGGTCCAAAATTGTATATAATTTGTAAGATAGGTCCACTTGCCTTATTTATCTTTTTTCAACCCAGGCATGCCTCTTGATTGTTAGTTGACAAACTATAGTTTGGAGCTCAAATTGTGGTTAAAGGTATGTAATTTGAGTTGGTTTCACGTATTTATACATGATTATACAAAGCATATACATTGTATATACATATACAGTATATGTAATGTATATACAATGTATTATATAGATTTTAAAAAATGAAAACTATAAAAAAAGGAGAAAAATGAAGACGGTGCTATGGTAATTCGGAGGAGGAGGTTAAAAAAAAAAACTTTAAAATCGATTTGGCTTCATGAAATTTAACGTTATCATATACTTCTTCCGTTTACTTTTAATTGTATATGCACTATTCTAAAAATAAATTTTCACTTTTAACATATCAATCGTAATGTGAGCGAATTTGAAGACTTCCGTCGAAGGCAATTTTGAACTGGCAAGACTCACAATCCCTTTCTTTATGGAAGGAAGGAAGATAGGTCTAAGCTCAATTAGAAAAAAGATTCATTCGCCCAAGACTCGACCCCCGATTTTCCATACTATTTAAAGATTAAAAAAAAGATATTTTATTCTACTCTTAACATTAATTACTTATTCATCAAATCATTTTTCAAGACCTAATTAGCCTATACATCAATATAATATGAGTATTGTGATAAAATACGCATATTACTCATTAATTCATTAAGAAACGTGCAAAGTTCAAAATGGACAAATAAAAGTGAACGGAGGGATTAATACTTGCTAATGAACTCCAATACTTATTGTATTCTTCATCATTTTTCAGTGTTCGAATATATTTATGAAGAAAATAGATATGTTTAATGCTTCTTCTTATCTTTGATGATGAATTTGTTCCAGTCAATACCTTATTAACCATCATTATAATCCATCAAATACTAATTGATAACAATACGTGTGGACTTTCCCATATAGGCCTAATCACAATTCCTTTTTTATATTCAAAAATTGGTTGACATATGTTATCAATTAATCTCATCTTGAATGTTTCTTCTTATCATTCAATTATTAAGCAAATAATAATGTTATTAATCCAACAACCTTCAATGCATGCTAAATATACATAAATATCACAAGCCATAAAAGAAATGGGGGGAAGAAAAGATAATTAAAAAAAGATCATACAGATAATTGTTGATGACTCAGGTTGAGTCATATAAACGTCGTGCACGTTAAAATTATACATAACTAATACGAAATCAACATTATATATTGTATTGGTATCATTGAGGCAGATAATTTTCGCTTAACTGATACTAAATCAGTATCATATATTGTATTGGTATCATTATGTCACGACCCAACCCACCGGGCCGTGCGGGCACCTACTCTAACACCTAAGTAGGAGAACCCTCGATTCCCAAACGTCTAATCATGCGGAAAATTAAGAAAACTGGAGATAAAAGGAAATTCATGGAATTTTTATAGCTTAAGGAGTTTTACAATATCCAACGTAAAAATATAAATAAACAACACCCCCAGGGATCTAGTCTAAACAGGTACAAGAGCTTCTAAGATTACAAGGTATAACATACTAATAAATGACGCAGCTCCCACCACATGGAAGGAAAAATAGGAGTTGTTGGAGATTGTCTTCGTCTTCACCTATGAAACATCACTAACCCTGCAACCAGACTATGCCAAAAAGGCATAGCAAGAGTAGTATCAGTACAAACCATACGTACTGGTAGACATCATCGGTCAAGCTGATACCCACTGAATAATATAAGAAATCGACTAGCAGGAAACATGCAACAAGACCGTTCATCCCTCCACCTTTATATCTTCCTGCCCTTACCATTTCCGGATACTTTAACATATACTAGTACACTTGACTCTAACCCTTTACTCGCTCCGTTCTTGATTATAACTTAATCATTCTATCTCTTAGAAGAGGTTCTGGATGTAACCACTACCAACCCGGCCACCCACTCACGACATACCCTTACTTCTTCCACATCACCGCTTAACCCTTGACCCCTTGGTACATTCTATCAAGGCTCGCTAAACCGTTTCAATATGAATCCCCTTTTAAGGTAATACCTAGCTACTTAAAATTTACGAAATAACCCCACCCCACATCTCAACTTTTAAGAACACAAACAACCTCTCTAAAGTAACACATAGTAACGCCTGAGCCCTCGATCTCCACTTACCATACCATATTCTAATTTGGGCCTGACCATACACAGTTCATTCAGTAACGAGATATATAACAAGTAAACACGCCATATACAGAATGCATAATTTAATTGAAATTCTGGAGCACCATACTAATTCCCAACATCAGTGGCAGGTAGATATGAACATAGTAATCACCAATGGTTCTCTTATGGAACCCACACCCAAACTGTTAGTGTGTCGAAACGTGACACCCGATCCAATATATGTGTCGGAACGTGACACCCGATCCAATCAGCACAACCACAATCACAATCACAATCACACCCATAATGTACATACTCATAATCATAAATCAGCAATAGGTTCATGGCATGTAATTATACACTTAGTCGTTACGTCGAGATCGATTCATAATCTTCTATTCACATACAATGAAGCCACTATCCAACATAGATCACATAAACAGGAAATCGAACCAACACCTACCCCTAGTTCACAGGACAGGGCTTCCCCCTACGGTACACATCTTATGTAACAACTAGGAATACAGGTACAATTATCCCTTTGTCTGGTGCATGAAGGCCTACGAATGAATTCTATCGTCAATTAACAATATACTACGCAGTGAACACGGATTTAAGACTACTCAATTAGTAAACCTAGCCTACATGGGCGCCAAGCAGTCGCAGAGGGATTGTAGCTCCAATCCTGACTTCCGGACGGCGAGACGGTGGATTTTGGCCTGGAATCCGCAAGCTATCATCAACCTTGCGCTAGAAATCTCTTTCTCCTTCCTTCCCAAGCCTAGAGCAGCCTTTTGAGGGTTTCTGGGGTGATCATCGCCTCTTTTTGGTGTTTTGGAAAAAAGGAGAAAATAAGACTTCACGTCATTTAAGTTCTGCCCCGACCATCCCGCTCTGGCGCTCCCTATCCCGCTGGAGCGCCGCCACCCTAGCGGCATCTGTCCCGCTCTGGCGGGATGATGGGCCCAGTTCCTCCGACGTTTTTTCTTTCCTAAATAATGAAGGTTCGGGTCGTTACACATTAAGGCTGATAATTTCACTTAACTTGATACTAAATCAGTATATATATATATATATATATATATATATATATATATATA